>DF360910.1:1512-20541 GCA_000787875.1 Solanum virginianum | reverse complement strand
TTACCCTAGATGCCGGAGTAGGAGCATGAGGGGCTTGGGCCCCTTGGTTTACTTGATTAGCTGTGGCTTGAGCTAGAAAAGTGAGAGGACCCTGGAGCTCACCATGAGCCGATTATTCTTCGGGAGTGCGGGCTCTTCTTCTTCTTCTTGTGTTAGGCATGATCTAGCATAACAAAGAACAATCGTTAGAGGGGAGAACCTGGACTTCTATAGCATGACATAGAGTAAGAAAAAGGGGAATATTTCGTAGAATGTCTCATAGTCCCTCATTCATAGTTGTGGTGCACAACACAACCATGAATAAGATTTTATTCGATGGTGTGTTGGATGCCGAGGACCATTATCAACCTAGTGCTCTGATACCAAATTTGTCACGACCCAAGTCTAGGGTGTAAACGTGACACGATGAATGGGGAACCCAAAAGGACCCCAAACAAGCCTCTTAATATATCATTACACATCCTTGGTTGCGAAAGTATTAGAACAACAATAAAAAATAGTAAATAGGGATAAAAGGGGCTAAGGGACAACTTTAATACCATAAAAACATAACAACCCGATAGAGTATAGCATTAATGCATCATAAAGTTCCAACAACACCTCTATTACATAGATAGGAGCTGGGCCAAGACAATCTTTGGGCTCACTCTCATAGTCATAAGTTTCTAACATAAGAAGAGTCAATACATAGTATAAATAAAGAGACATATGTCCTTGGAGTTGAGGACTCACCAACTTGCTTTGAGAGACATCGTACTAGCCACGGGGAGGAGTAGAATGATCAAACGGAGCAATGGTTCCTACATAGTAACATCATCTAGGCATAGAATATGTGTTAATACATTTGAATGTACTAAGTATATAGGATGCAATGCAACAACAAATAGGTAACATAGATAAAATGCAATATCATAAGAAATGGATAGCATAATAACAATATAACATGTATGAATGATACTTGTAGTAAAACATACTTATATAGAACTTATTACATGAGAAGGAAGAGACCATCATCATAGACCAAGCAACTTAGTACTTGGAATCCAAGGTAGATCACCCTTTACAAGTGACTGAGGAATCAACCCCTCAAATAGTTGATGGACATGACCACCCTTCGTCGAAAGTGATTGAGGTATCAACCCCTCAATTGGTTGATGGCTTATCATCCCTATTCGAGGCGATTGAGGTATCAACCCCTCAATTGGTTGAGGGACATGACCACCTTCCACCGTAGGTGATTGAGGTATCAAACCCTCAATTGGTTGATGGCATACAACCCCCATCCAAGGTAATCCTGGCACTTCAATTGAAAATTGTAAGCTTTATCGCCAAGATTGCTAATAAATTATGGTAGAGCCAACTACGTAAATCTCTCAAAGTCAACCCCTCAATTGGTTATGGTCAACTCACAACACTATAGATGCATTCCACAAAATCAATACATATATACATCCTATCATTATCATAATGTCACTTAGCTCATTTCCATACATTAGACCTTCAACAAGTCAAGATACCTTAATTGGACATTTTATCAAACATATGGCGGGTGTGTTATGCTAGTATAAAACCATGCAATTCAAGAGTTTAGTCATGCAAGAAAAATCAAAGTAAAATCACCCACCAACATTTGGTAATAACCTTATGCAATATACATTAAAATCCTTCATCAAATCTTAAAATAGATCATTGATTCATAGACCAAGACTTGCTTAAACAATCATACTTTTATGAAACCCCAACATAGTTCATAGTCAAATTCATTTTAAGTAAGGCCCATAACTAAATCAACTTTGAAATATGAAATTAATGTAGGAATGAAGCTTGGGCACCATGGGTGAAAGGACCCAATGGTTGAAACCCACATACCTTTGACTTTGAGTTTCTTGAAATTGGATGGTGAAAGACTTGAAGCTTGGAAGTAAGTTTTGGAATCCAAAACTTGTTCTTGAATTCCCTTGACTTTGTATTGGAGTTTTGATGGATGATCTTGAGAGAATTTGAGAGTGTATTTGAGATGAGATTAATGAGTTTGATCCTTTAGAATAGGGTTTAGGTCTTTTGAGGAGGTTAAGATAGTATTAGAAGTCTAAAAAGGTCATTAGAGTAATTAATTTTTACGAAAACACCATTAATGAACGGATGAAATAATTGGAAAAGTGATGCCTCACTGAAGTCTTTTCATGTTGTGTGGCACTCCAAGGGTCATATGGAATGCCCATGAGACAAGACTTGGTCAAAAATTGGGAAGACTTCACAAATTCGACATTGTCACTTTGATGGGCACTTCCACAGGCCGTGTGGTGTTACACAGTTCATGTAGTGGTCCATCCAACTACACTTAGAGAAAAATGGTGCAGTACACCCCATGTCCAAGGATCATGAGCTATCTAACCTGCCATTGCCCATCAAAGGTGCCCGTGGCACCACACTTAGCCAAAACTCCTCTCTTCCTCACTTGCACCTATTCTATGCAAGCCTCATGGCTAGTACCACTGGCCGTGTCACATCTCGTAAACCAAAAATGGTCTTTTCCAGCCCCAAACAATCCAAATAGTTCATCTAAGGCCACACTGCCCATCAAAGCGCCCGTGTGACATCACTGCATGGGAGGGTCTCAAGCAAATCGTCATAACTCCTTCATCCGACCTTGGAATGATGTGAGACCAAGTGCGTTGGAAATTTAACTCAAAGGAATTTCATTTGACATGTTGTGGGCCATCCAGTTCCAAGAGTTCTAAGATTTATAGTCCTTTAAAGTTGACTTTTGCATGAACCAACACCCAAACTTAACTCGTAGGTAAGTCTTGAACTTGTCTAAGTACTAGGAGTCTCCCATGACCCTAATACACATGTACCTAAACAAATGAGGATTGAAACATAGGTACATAAGAGTATGGAGTTACAGGGTGTCACATGTAGTCTGAGCAGGAGGTACACAGTAAAGATAATGATGAGCTAAGTATCTAATCTCATCACAATGATAACAAGCCCTGGTCTCCTACATCTGAGATGGCTTTCCTAGAAAGCCATAATGCCTAGAAGCACTACCCACCTGAGTAGGTCCAGATCTATTAACATTATCAGATGCTAGAAGAGTTGCCTGAACTGCCCACCCCTGATGGCCCTACCTCTAAATTTCTCAATCCTATGATGGGTGTTAACTAAACAGTCCATGTCGACAAAATCTCTTCCTTCCACTCTATCTATCCTGCCTGATATGCTTTATCATATGAGCATGATCCATAACACTCTAAAAAGTTCCTCTAACCAACACCAAGGAAGCTGTAGCCTCCTAAAATTACCTTGCAAAGCCCTTGGGAAACTATCAATTTCTCTGAAACTCAGTTGGATTATTGGACAAGGCATATCTAGACAATGTATGAAATCTAGCCTCGTAGTCAGAAACAAACTCATCCCGGGGGCTATTTCAGATGTTGTATGGCACAAACCTCCCTAAAAATATCTCAGTAAATTATCCCCAAGTCATAGCTGGAGATCCAATAGGCCTATGAGCTATAACTGACCTCGACCATTACTTGGCAAGGCTGATACACTTGTATCAAGTGTAGGCAACCCCATACGACTCATGAATAGCCAAGCTACACAATCAATCCTGGCACTTCAATTGAAAATTGTAAGCTTTATCGCCAAGATTGCTAATAAATTATGGTAGAGCCAACTACGTAAATCTCTCAAAGCTCTTCTACTCTGCTATAGAAATAGCTAGGCGGGCAGAAGATGGTGGCACAACAAACAAGGAAGGTGCAATAGATGGAGCAACAACTAATCTCCAAAACTAAGAATTCGAACTTAGCCTAGATATCTGGGGCGGAACCATAGTATTCATAGGAGAATCTATCGGGACTGTAGAAGGACTGACATGAATCATAACTAGCTTTGATTGGGCTATAAAAGGACCAACCAGTGCTATAGAAATTGGTACATCAATAGTAGCTAGGGAGGGGGGTTGCTCCCTTCAATCTAGCCAATATACTCAAAGTAACTCCTGAATTGAAGGTGTAGTGTTTTAGGCTGAGGGGGTGGAATTGGATCCAATATAGCCTCTGCGTCATAAACATGCTTGGGAGAAGTTGATCTAGTCTGACCTAGATGTGGAGCTGCCCCTCTAGCATGTTCCCTGCCTTTGTTCCAATCCTCAATCTACCTAGACCTTGGGTGGGAGCCACATCAACTACCTTAGGCTCTTTTATTGATCAACAGGATCTAGCAGTCAATATCTACAAAGAAGGAGTAGATTAGACACTTCCAAAATGGGTAATAGAAGGAAACGCATGAATAGAAGCACAATGTGAAATTTTTTTCTAACAAGTATCTTGTATACTCCTAAAGATGAGTGTGGACATGTACAAACTGAGACTCTACTAGATACGCTGCTCTTAACACATAAGCCCGACGAACCCATAACTCTAATACCAAACTTGTCACGACCCAAAATGGATCACAACTAAAGAAAGATATATGAAGTGGAAATAAACTCATATGACATAAGAAACCTCCTAAAATCTGGAGTCATGAGTGTAAGAACATCTAAAAAAGTACTGAAAGATAATTACAACTATCTCAAAAGAAAATACAATACTATTTCATAATATTTGATACATAGACTAAAAAGGAAAAAAATGACCCAAAGATCCACGATGACTCAAAGTCTAAGCCTCACCGTTGAGATTTGGATGGTATCAATGATGTGTAGATGGAATGACCAATAACCCTATCCTAAACCCTATGCATGATCTACAGAGAGGAAATAATGTAGGGGTAGGTATACCAAAATGTACCCAATAGGTTCAAAAGACTAGGTAAAAAAATTGAATAAGTATGTAATAACGAAAAATCCTATCGCTTGCATCAAAAGGGTTAGAGCACAATACAATATAATCATGAAAAATAACAAACAAGTATAGTGAACTAGTTTGATAATGCAATGCTATGCTATGCAGGAATGCAATGGCATTGGGAGCCTTACATGAGGTGAAATCACAACCATCGTGGGGCTAATGTAGACATCTATAGAGCTAAATCTACAAGATAGAATTCAGGAAAGTCACAGGCCATGTACTCAAATATATGATAAAGCATCATAGTCTATAATCAGAAATATCTCTGAAACGACCTCAAAAAGTGACCGAAAATATGCCTCGGAAGTGCCCATAATCGTAATTTCTATATATCTCAAAATCCATGCGTGATATCAAAAATCCAACTTCATATCCTTTTTCAGGGGGCAAAATTGAGTGGAAAATGGGTATAATCCAAATTTTAGAGCAACCATAGTGAAATTCAATTTTCCAAATTTTGCAAATTCCAGTAAGGGTTCACGCCCCTGGCACGACGTGGCCAGGGTACGCCCTTGTGTAAATTTTGCCCAGTTTTTCTTGTTCTAGTCCAAGGCCTTTGGGTCTTGGGCCTAAGCCTCCCCATATATAAAAACACCTATACTTAGTCATACTTCAACATCATATCATACAAGACATTCTCTAATACTCTCTCAAACACATAGAAAAATATTTCACTCAAAATTCAAGTGCCCAAATCTCATTCCAAATCTATGGATTTCATTCAAGCTTCAAGTCTCAAAGTCAAGGTATGTGAATTTCAACAATTGAATCCTTTCACCCATGGTGCTCTACCTTTCTTTTTACCTAAATTGCATGTTTCTAAGTTGATTTACTTATGGATTTTACTTATTATGAATTTGACTAGAAACTATATTGGGGTTTCATAAACTTGTGACTGTTTAAGCATGTTTTGAGTTATGAATCTATGATCCATTATGTGATTTGATGAAGGGTTATGATGTATCTTGTATGAGGGTATTACCAAGTATTGGTGTGTTGATTTACTTCAAGATTTCATGCATGATTTCACTTTTTTAAATTGCATGGTTTTATACTAGCATTTAATACTCGCCAATTATTTGATAAAATATCTTTTCAAGGATTCTTAAATTTTTGATGAGCAATTGGTTGATATATGAGTCAAGTGACTTTATGGTAGTTTTGGGCTTTCTAGTGATGTGTTTAATTCATGAAAATGTTGATGATGTTGTAAAGCTAGATTAAGTGCTTTTTTCTCAAAGATTTACCTCTTGTGAGCCTTTGATATTGATGTTAATGCAAGTGTAATGTTGATGAACACCCATTCTTATGATTGAAGTTAGGCTCACCATTTGAGGTCAATGATGTTAAGACCTACTCGTTTCATGTCTTCCATGTTTCTTACAAGTTATTAAAGCTATGATTATTTTAAGTATTCTATGGGATTAGATGTAGTATTGAGTGGACTAGAGGTGAGTACCCAAGTCCCTAAACTACATGCCACCATAGGTGAAGGGATTAGAGGTGAGTACCCAAATCACTAAGAAGCGAGTACCCTAAATATGATGGCTTGAGGTGAGTACCCGAGTCCAAGAACTAGAGGTGAGTACCCGGTTCACATAAGGCTTAGTGGATCCACTTAGGCATTAGGAGGTTCACTTTGGCAAGTAACTTTCCTTTTTTTTGGTGTAAGGTAGACATCAGGATTCCAAGTAATAGCTTGATTGGTCTTATTTTATGTCGGTTGAGGTTTCTTCTACCATTTATATATTATGTTTTGTGTAAGATAAATAATTTTTCAAGCATGATTTACTTAAGCATTGATCATACATGTGATATTTTTATTATTAAATCTATTGCTTATCATTATGCATTTTTACTATGTTGCCTATCTCTAGTTGCATTGTATCCTACATACTTAGTACATTCAAATGTACTAACGCATACTCTATGCTTATATGATGTTACCATGTAGGAACTCGAGCTCCATTTGACTACCCTCCTCCACGTGGCTAGTTTGACATCTTGAAGATAAGCTTGGTGAGTCCTTAAATTTGAGGACATTATCTACTTTCTCTTGCTATCTCAAAAACTTATTTATGTTGATATTTGACATTATGAGGGTGAGCCCGAAAAGTGCTTGGCCCTAACTACATTCTAAGTTTAGAGGTATTATTGGAATACTATGACGTATCTATGCTATTAGCTTGACTCCTTATGATTTATGATATCGAAGAATTCCTTTAGTCCCATTTATCTATATTTTACTCTTCTATTATTAGTTAAGTGCTTCCGAGTCTAGGGATTTATGAATGATATGCTAAGAGTCTTATTTGAGGTCCCTCTGGTTTCCCCATTTGTGGTGTCACGTCTAGGCCCTAGTTCGAGTCATGAAAAACTTAGTATCAGAGTACTAGGTTGTTAATGATCCTCAGAATCCAACACACCACGCAAATTACAGTCTTATTCATGGTTGTGAAGAATGCCATAACTATGAATGGGAAGCTATGAGGCGTTATTGAAAATGTTTGCCTTCTTCATGATCTATGTCGTGCTGTAGAAGTGAGATAAGGTTTTTCCCTCTATCGAATGTTCTTTGCTCTTCTAGTTAATCATGACACTTTAAAAAGGAAGGCAAAGGAGGGGTCGTGCACTTATCGAAGAATTGGTTTACCCCGCTTCTCAAGATAGAGGGGCTACTGAAGTTGAGTTTTGAAATGCTATTACTATGTTGGCACATGATATGGCCTACAAAATAAACCAAGGGCCCCTCATGCTAATACTCTAGCCTCGAGAGTAAAGGACTTTGCTATAATGAATCCACTGGAGTTCTATGGGTCTAAGGTGGATGAGGATCCCTAAGAGTTCATCAATGAGGTGTACAAGGTTTTGTCTATCATGGGGGTGAGTTCGGAGGAAAAAGTAGAGTTGGCGTCTTACCAACTAAAGGGGGTGGGTCAAATTTGGTTTGTGCAATAGAAGGTGGAAAGGGTAAATAATAATGTTATTCATTGGAAGGAGTTTAAGGTAGAAATTCTCAACCGGTTCTTCCATATTAAGCTAAGGGAGGCCAAAATAATGGAATTTATGAATTTAAAATAAGGGTCCATGAGTGTGAGGGAGTATGTCATCAAGTTCAACAAACTCTCCAAGTTTGCTCCATAATTGGTTGCCGATCCGCAATCAACTATGAACAAGTTTATGATGGGTGTACCCGATTTGATGAATAAGGAGTATCATGCGGCTATGTTTATAAGTGATATTGATTTGTCCCGCCATATGACTTATGCCAAACAACTTAAGGGGGAGAAGCTTAGAAAGAGGAGAAATGAGGGATCCAAAAGAGCTCAATTTGATGGTAGCTTCCAAGATCAAGAGTCCGATGATGATCCAAATAAGAGGGTTGCCATGGATGGGGTGGCCGCCCCAAATATCAAGGTGAAGGTGTCAGTCGACAAGCTTCTCCTACATGAAACAAGTGTGGAAGGTACCACCAGGAGATTACTTTGCCGGTTCGGATGCGTACTTTGGGTGTGGTAAAATGGATCATAAGATGAAACATTATCCGTAGGTACCTAACTATTATAAGGATTGTCATCGACTTTCTCAACCATATCCCTCTAGGAGTCACTAGGCTTGGTATGGTACTTCACAGGTAAGTTGATGGTTTTGATTTTGTGGTGGGTTGATTTACTTCAAGATTTCTTGCATGATTTCACTCTTGAATTGCATGATTTTATACTAGCATTGCACACCCGCCAATTGTTTGATAAAATGTCTTTTCAAGGATTCATAAAGTTTTGATGATCTATTGGTTGATATATGAGTCAAGTGACTTTATAATGATTTTGTGCTTTCTAGAGAGGTGATTAATTCATTAGGTCTTGCCTTGCGAATTGTTGGATTTGATGTGGTGGATTTCGCTGTGATACAAAGGATGGTTTAGTTGTATGTATATTGTGTCTCCATTGATTGTAGGGCCCGTAGAGTTAGAATCTAATTCCCTAATAAACTCGCCCTTAAGTGAAGGCTTTTAAGGTGGTTTTGAAGGGGTAAGTCCATTTCTTGTCTTAAGGTGCAATTGATCTCTAAGGGTTGCATTTATTATCTTGTAAGAGTTAGGGGTGTTAAATAGAAGGTATTTCTATTGAGTTATTACTGGTGATCAATGAGTTACTAAATGTCCTTTTCGATGTTTTGAATTTGGGTTGATGTCTTTTGGTTTGACTTATGCACCGGTTATGCGTATAGGTCACATAAATAGGGTCTTTAATCCCTACCTTGTTATGTTTGTGGTGGTCCTTGGTGATGATGTGTTGGTTCATTCCCGGAAGTGAGGGAGAGCTTGGGGATCATTTGAGGGTGATGTTGTGAATGTTGATGCATGTGAAGTTTCTTGTGAATTAAGGAAAGTGGGAATCTTTGGGGTAACAAGAGGATGGTTGGGGAAGTTCACTTATTGACTGTGTTGGGAATGAGGTTGGATGAAGTTGAGGATGGTGGTGTAGTGGTTTTGATGGTTCCAAACCTTCTTTGGTTGAAAGGGTCTAGTTTAAGCATGGCCTTGAGTCCTCCTTAATAGAGTTGGAGGTTTTGGGTCAAAGATGGTGAGCTGGGGTTACTCCCAAGGGGGATATGGTGGGTTTTGGTGCCAAAGTGGACTATGTGTATTTAAGGTTGACAATTGGGTTAAGGTTTGTAGGTTCTTCTAGGGTTTGGGGGAGAAATTGGTAAGGTTGCATATGGATTGGAGTTGCCTATGGATATGAATGAGGTTCATCCAGTTTTCCATGTGTCCATGTTAAGGTAGCGTATGGCGACCCACGTGCTATGGTAACTTTGAAGGTTGTGGGTGTGATGAAGGATAATGTGACTTATGGGAGGTACTAGTTGAAATCTTTGATAGACAAATGAGAACGTTGAGAGATAAGGATGTAACTTGTGTTAAGGTTCTTTGGAGGATTCGCCAAGACGAAAGAGTCACTAAGGAAGCCAAAGCAGTTGTAAAGAAGCTATATTCGTACCTCTTTCACTCTATTCAAGCCTAAGATAACAACTAAGTCCTTTATGTGATTCCAAGTCTTAAGCTTCAGTCCTCATGTCATTTGCATACATTCATGTTTACATTGACAAGTTCATGTTGATTTTGACACTTATGTTTAGATTTTTCAACTAATGTTTAACTGGATTGTTGCATTCTTGTGTGGCTTGAAAACATCTTGACTTCTTCTCTTATATACATTTCTTTGACATTCGAGGATGAATGTTCCCAAGGGGGAGATATTGACACGACCCCAAAAATTGTTCGAAAATATGCCTCGGAAGGGTCCATAATTGTAATTTTCATATATCTCAAAATCTTTGCATGATATCGATAATTTAACTTCATATTCTTGTATAAGGGAAAAAATTGAGTTGGAAAGGGGTATAACCCGAATGCAAAAATAGCAAAATTTGATTTTCCAAATTTTGCAAATTCTAGTAAGGGTTCGTGCCCTTGGCGCGACGCACGCCTATGTAAATTTTCCCCTCTTTTTCTTGTTTCGGTCCAAGGCCATTAGGTCTTAGGCCTAAGCCTCCCTATACGTAAAAATACATATACTTAGCCATATTTCAAAACCATTCATACAAGACATTCCCAATTCTCTCTCAAACACTTACATAAATATTTCACTCAAAATTCAAGTGCCCAAGTCTCATTCCGGATCTAAGAATTTCATTCAAGCTTCAACTCTCCATTCAAATCTTCTTCAAAAAAATCTCCAAAGTGAAGGTATATGGGTTTCAACCATTGGGCCCTTTCACCCATGGTGCCAACCTTCCTTTTTACGTAAATTACATGTTTCTAAGTTGATTTACTTATAGATATTACTTATTATGAATTTGACTAGAAACTATGTTGGGGTTTCATAAACTTGTGACTATTTAAGCATGTTTTGAGCTATGAATCAATGATCCATTATATGATTTGATGAAGGGTTTTGATGTATCTTCTATGAGGGTATTGGTGGGTTGATTTACTTCAAGATTTCTTGCATGATTTCACTCTTGAATTGCATGATTTTATACTAGCATTGCACACCCGCCAATTGTTTGATAAAATGTCTTTTCAAGGATTCATAAAGTTTTGATGATCTATTGGTTGATATATGAGTCAAGTGACTTTATAATGATTTTGTGCTTTCTAGAGAGGTGATTAATTCATGAAAATGTAGATGATGTTGTAAAGCAGAATTAAGCCCTTTTTTTCAAGGATTTTTACCTCTTGTGAGCATTTGATGTTGATGTTAATGCAAGGGTAATGTTGATGATGACGCATTCTTATGATTGAAGTTAGGCTAACCATTTGAGGTTAATGATGTTAAGAGCTACTCATTCCATGTCTTCCATGTTTCTTACAAGTTATTAAAGCTATGATTATTTTAAGTATTCCGTGGGATTAGACTTAGCACCAGTGGACTAGAGGCGAGTACCTAAGTCCCAAAACTATAAGCCATCATAGGTGAAGGGATTAGAGGCGAGTTCCTAAATCCCTAAAAGGCGAGTACCCTAAATATGAGGCCTTGAGGTGAGTACCCAAGTTCGGGCTTGAGTCCAGTACCCAATTCTAAGAACTAGAGGCAAGTACTCGATTCACATAAGGCTTAGTTGATCCACTTAGGCATTAGGAGGTTCACCTTGGCAAGTATCTTTTCTCTTTCTTCCCTGTAGCTCACTTCGTATTATTTTATGTCGGTTGAGGTTTCTTCCCATATTTATATATTATGTTTTATGTAAGATGAATGATTTGCAAAGTATGATTTACTTAAGTATTGATCATACTTGCCATATTGTTATTATGTTATATATTGCTTATCATTATGCATTTTGACTATGTTGCCTATCTCTTGTTGCATTGTATCCTACATACTTAGTACATTCAAAAGTACTAATGCATACTCTATGCCTAGATGATGTTACCATGTAGGAATCGGAGCACCATTTGGCTACGCTCCTCCACGCGTCTAATTTGACATCTTGAAGATAAGCTTGGTATGTCCTCAAGTTAGAAGGCATTATCTACTTTCTCTTACTATCTCAAAAACTTCTTTATGTTGATATTTTACAGTCTTGGTCCGCACTCCATTCTATGTTTAGAGGTATTTTTGGAATACTATGATGTATCTATACTTTAAGCTTGACTCCTTATGATTTATGATATCAAAGGATTTTGTTAGTCCCATTTATCCCTATTTTACTCTCTTGTTGTTGTTTAATTGCTTCCACGACCAAGAATGTGCGTATGATATGCAAAGAGGCTTGTTTGGGGTCCCTCCGGGTTCCCCATAAATTGTGTCACATCTAGGCCCCAGGTCTCAAGGCATCGCAGGTCATAACCCCTGTCTCAACATGGATCATAATATCTCAGCTGATGAAAATAAAATGTGATATGTGCGTAATAATGCATCAGATCATGTATCAAAAGTATGCCTCTAGCATTGCCCATTGTACATTTGTCCTTTGCATGCTAAACCTATTCTCCTTCCTTCATCTCATTTACTTTTCCATTATGTTGAGATAAAACTTTGTTGTTCTTTTATGTCTTTGGATATAACTCTGGATGCTCCCCATTGAATTTCTCCTTATTATGTTCATATATCAAATATGTTTTACAATCTTTAGGGCATAATCATAACTTATCCTTATCCATTTTTCAAAAATATCCTCATTCTTCTTCTTCATGCCCATCTTTATTCATTTACGAAATTTTTCCGGTAGATTCACTTCTGATTTCACCCTTGCATAACTAGGCCTTGTCTGATTTTTGTTCCATATAACCATGCAACGATTTTCCAATCATCGATGCCAATGAAAAGTTCATTTCCTTATCAAAAGTGTTTGGTTGTAGTGATAAATGAATGCTTAATTTGTTAAGAATTACTTGAATTTGTGTATGATAAATCTTAAACTGATTTATGTAGTTTAAAGTGTAATAAAAGGAAGCATTTTTTTTTATCTATTTACTATTTTTTTAAAATTAAGATTTGGGCTCTTGACCCATTTTATTAATGAACTAACTCTTCAAAATGTGTCTAAAATAAAAAAGGAATTTGGAGGCCCAATATCCAAATTCTGCACTTAGGCCCTATAATATAGGGTTTTCTAGTCCCATCCGTCCTTTCCTTTTCACTTTGTGTCTGTCCACTTTCAATATGTTTCCAGATGCTTTCAATTGCTGTTTCATCCTTCTCCAGCATTATGTAATCAACTTCCACCATTTGTTTTCCAGCATCGATGTTGTCTGCAAGATATCACTGTAAGTATAACCCTCCATCAATAGTCTTCATCCATTTGAGTGCTTGTTGATCATTCCTTTTCTTCAGTGTTACATTCACTGTGTAATTGTGAGCTAATATAGAGCTCCATTGATAGTAGTAGACCAACATCTCAAACAGACTCGATCTGTGAGTATCCTTAGTTCTTCATTTGACCCTGACCATTTTTCGATTATTCCCTCTCACTCGTTCCAGCCTCTTCATTGATGTAGAAAAGAGAAACTTCTCTGAGGATCCAGCTTGATCCTTGCATCTCCATGTCAAACCATGTTTTGCTCTCACCTTTTGCTATCCTTTATATCCCTTTTTTGATGGATGTAAAATTACCCCTTGCACAACCTTTTTCTTTGTTTATTTACTCAATTTAGACCAAGTAAAAATTTTCTATCAATGGTAGCTGATTTTAAACATAGCATATCTGATTCAGAAGGAATAATTTTATTTGTACTTACTTATTTGTATTTGCCTACTCTCTCATATATAAGGTCTCAAGTTAAGAATGATAATTGTTGTTATGTGTGTACATATATAATTATTTTCAATCAGTTTTATTTTATTATTTCATTTGATTAATCATAATCAGATTCAATTGTATCATTTGTTTTCATTTTTCACGTGGATTTTTTATGTAAGAGAATTTACCATTGGTGGATCTTTGTAGCTGCTATTCCGTGTTGGAGGACACACCTGAAATACTTGAAAATGGTAAGCTTTTACTTGAATTATATCAATGTTTTCAGTTTTCAAAAATGTCGTAAAACTATTCTTTTTATGTCTCTATGATAAAATTGACAATAAATCTTTCTTACTTTGATTTATTTCTTTTTTCAATTTCTATTATGCTTTGATATCTGTTCTTTTCTCTTTTTTTATGTTATATCATTAAGGTTTTTTATTTTGTAGAATTATCGTGGTTCTTGCCATAAAATATTAGTTGAGAGTCAGTTGTTCAAACCAAAGTTTGTCTTATTAGTATCTTGTTGATGTCATCTTATTTATTAAAATTTTAATTGTTCAGTCAACATATGAACCCAAATAGTAGAGGCTTCTCAAACACATCAGTGACAACCAAATAAAATTGAATATAGGGGTTAAACCTTTTTTCAAACAATCTATTCTTCGATATTTTTAAGATATATAGTAGTTAATTAACTTTTTTTCTACACAAGATCTATTCTCACTCTTTAAAATTATTACTTAAAAGTTGTTCATTGGTATTAGTCTTTAAAAGGCATTAGTACATATAAGTGATATCGGGAGTGCTTTCACTAAGAGAGGAAAAAAATCATTTTGCTTCTCGAAAAATGAGGGATTCGATGTTCTAGATTATAGAACATCATCTAATTGAGCTATTATTGATGAAAGAGTAAGCATGAAATGATTGAAAGTGAGGTTGAGAATATTGATAATCAAATTATCACACATAATTTGGACAAAGAGCATACTGATGAAGGGATTGAAGAGATCAACAAAAAATAGAAAAATTATAGAATAAACTATACCTATCTACATTGAGGAATAATGCTAAGGACCACGAAATTTATGGTTTAGGGTCTAGGCTTATGGTTATGAAGATAGATAAAAAGAAGGCACAAAATGAATATGACAATCTTGTCAGCGAACCCCTAGCTATTGCCAGTTTGCCAACATTGATGGTATATGTTTACCATATTTACAAAATATGTACTTAAATACATTATTGGTGATTATGTATCATTCATGCCATAGTCCATACTTCTATAAAAACCATCAATAATATTTTCATAGAGGTTTACTACCAAGATTGTCAAACTGAATATGTTCCTTCTTTGTGTCTACCTGAGTATATATAAGCTTAGACCTTAAACCATCAATTTCACGATTGTTAGAATCCTTTCACGAAGTAGTTAGAGATAGTTTATCTTGTAATTCTTCTATTTGTTTATTCATCTCTTCAATCTCTCCATCAATATGCTCTTTGTCTATATTACATGTGATAATATGATTTTTGATATCCGCAACCTGAGTTTCAATCTTTTCCTACTTATCTTTGAAAGAAAAAATAACTCAATTCAAGGATCTTGTATAACTAGACATATCAAAATTCATAATTTTTCAAGTAGAAAACAGAATCATTTTCTTCTCTATTCCCTTTTGATGAAAAAAAATCTCTAAAGAATCTCTTACATGTTCTTGTGTCGTTCAAAGGAAAATACCAATGAGCAACTATAGATAATTATTTCAAAGGGTAAAAAAAGACAAATGTATCTATTTGGGAGTGTCATAGCCCTATTGTTTCACCGACGACTCTTAAAAGAACAAATTTTAGGACAAAAAAGATTTTTTCCGGTTAAAGTGACATTAGAAAAGGAATTATTTGTTAACATAGAGTCGCCATTTGGAATTGAATTTTGATGTTCCAAGTCACCTTATTTAGATCCAAATCAAAAGGAAGTTGACTCTTTATTTTATTTTTCTACACAATAGAAATTCATATAAGAAATTATGTTGACCGAGAGAAAGGTATTATGCACCCTTCGAGTCACATAATTTTAGCACAGTTGCTTTATTCACTTATATGTGGCTTGAAATAATTCTGAACATACATTCTTATAAGTATGTTTTTTTAAAAAATGCTTATTACTCTCCTTCTTTGATTTATTAAAAATTCATTGAAAACCAATTTAGTTTTTATTAGTGTGTATATACTGGCAGCAATCTTTCAAAACTTATCATAAATTATTGATTCATCGTATAAAAAATCTTATTGATTTTCTCTAAGTTAAAACATAGAAATAGCGTAATTTCTTTCTCTCACAATGAATTTAGAGATAAAGAATAAAAGGCACTTGCTTGTCTCACCATCAAAATAAATAAAATAACAAAATTTCATATGTCACTCTAACAAAAGCATGAATATTTAATTATTTATCCAAAATAATTTAACAAAGACGTGAACTCATAAAACAAATCATTAGAATTTAAGTAAGGTCAAATAATTTTGTGTGAAACATTATTTTTTTTTACGAATCTTGATCGAACATTATTTTTCACTAACTAATATAGTTACTTTATGTGGAAAAACTTTGATACTTCAATCTCCACTAAACTCCAATTTATTAATAGTAGACTAAATTCTTTATCTCTTAATGTTTAAAACACTTTCAGTAACAATAACGTTATCCAAACTTTAATAACTCACTCTTCAAATTAATTAAACTAAGAATAATGTTCTTACAATAGAATAACGGTGGCTTTTCAAATAAGCATAACATATACATTAGATAAACACATTGGTATGCAAACATTTTGCATTTAGTATAATAAACACATATTATACCAATGCTACTCTGTATGTTATGAAATATAAATTTCACATTATTACCTAGTATACTATCAAAGAGTAACAACTTAAACATATACATAATTCAAGCAACTTTGTAACATTCAAATCAAATATTATTGAGGAGAACGTGTTTATCACTATGGAGTCTAGTTATGGATTCAGGAAACACTTACTTTTGGGAGATGTACCTTGTGTTTGATTTGGAGATCCAATAGGGTTGTTGTGGTTGTAGATTTGATTAGTTCAATCAGTTTTTAACTTGAGTTGTGAACATGATATAGGTGATTTAAAGGGCATACAATTCATTGATTGTTCATTCATACTGATTTTGGGATACGATTCCAGTCGTGCATTGACTCATTATTATGCTCATAGAGAAAGTTATACTACTGATATGACATTAGTTTGAACTAGTTTTACATGGTGCATATCAAATAGATTCTTTAACTTGATTTTTATCCGATTCATACAACTTGAATCATGTGATCTTTTGAGTTTGATTCTTTTTAGGAGTCAGGGACTTAGTCCTTTCTACCTTAGGTTATAGAAGGCATCTAGGATGACCTTAATTTTTATTGTTTGACTAGCCACTGCATCGACACCCTTTTTGCATTATGGCTACTACTATTCCTCCAGTGTTAGTATTGGAGGAATTGATTATGATAAGTCTTGGTGCATGCCCATACAATATGTGCAAGTATCTCGAGCCTTCGTAGGACTCTATGCTAGAGAAACATTATAACAAGTGGAGGATACTACGGGTCCTACCTTGCTGTCTTGATTGTTGTAGGTCATACGATACTTATTGGAGATGTGTGATGGAGAGGTATCATGTATTGTATTCATATGTATTTCCATCATAAGTATGTTGTTTATTGCTTGGTCCCCCGATAGTATTGGATGCCACTCAGGGGTTGTTATTAGACTCCTGATTTATTTGGCTACTTGTTCCCTTGTTGAATAGATTTATCATGGCCTGACCTCTTCGACTGTGATGTACCTACACCAATCCACCGATAGGTAAGCCTAACTTATAGGCCAAAACCTTATGCAATCGGCTATCATATGGAAGATATCGATAAAAAGTAAAAGCTATCAAAATAAGGGAAAAAACTACAAAATTGAAGAAAGAATAAATAGACAGCCACCCCAAAGACTTAGCATAAGTTAGTATTCAAGCAACTAGAACATAAAAACAAGAGTATAAGCTTTTGAAAAATATCTCTAAATGCAAAATAAAGATTAATCTAAATAGAAAGGGATAGAAAATGACAACTTTGAATGTCAAGAGCTCACCATATCTCCAAAATCCTTAGCCTACTCTACATGAAAGAAAGTCAATAGTGTGGACTCGGATTATGATCTGCATGGAAAAAAGTATTGTATGGGTAGCAAACAAAGGGTACTCTGCAGGGATAGGCTGACTGAAATCCATTGATAATGCAAATATATATAACATAAAAATAAAGCAAGTATAGCACAATTAACAGAATAATAGAAAAAATAAGAAATAAATAAGATGTACGAGACGAATGAGGGGGATGAATGAAGCATACTTGGGAGAATCAGGTCTACTATTTGGTAGCAAGTAGGAAAGTCTTAAGAATCTACTCAGCGAGGGAAGAAGTGACTAAAAGCATTAATTTTTTGAGTACAACCTAGAAACTTCGGGACAAAACCAACCCAACCAAAAGAGTACATATTCAATCAATAAGGGAATAAGTTACTACATAAAAAATAACAAAGGCAAGTGCTGATATGAGAATATCATAACCAGCCAGCATCCCATTCTACATATTGTATAGTTAGTGAGCAAAACCATAACTGACATCACATACCATCGGCAGACAAAGCGAAGAATAATATAATGGAAATGGCGATGCATGTGAATTTAATTGTGTATATCAACAAGTTTCATATGGTCTATCCTAGCCCAGCTAGTAAGTTAGAATCTGTAGTGTCTTCTAGCCGGTATAATGTTTCTCTCCATAGAGTCCCATGAAGGCTCGAGAAATCCATATGCACTACCTAGGACTTCACTGAGACTTATCATAATTAATACCTCCATTGGTGATACTAGAGGAATAGTGGTAGCCATAATGGAAAAAAGCCATCAGTGTACCAACTAGTCAAATTATAAAACTAAAGGCCATCACATAGATGAGGTAACTCAAGGCATTCAGGCTTTGATTGTTATGATTGTGGTTCCCTAGACCATGGGTTCAAAGACTGTCATATCCAAGCTAGACCTTTGGCAGTGATACGATCTCACCCTGGAGGGAGAAACATAGGACAGGGACATGATGGTAGTCATTAGGGTACTTAGAGGGTCCCATGGATGTAGGATGAGAGGTAGGATAATGTTAGACCCCGTATATTGGAATTTGAATAACTTTTAAGGCTTGTCTAAGGTTTTAGTAGTAATTGAGACTATTAAGTTGAATTATTGGTCATTAAAGGTCGGAGGCCCTTAAGTGAGCCGAATTAGAAAAGTTTGGGGCCAAATGTGTAAATTTGAGAAATTGAGGACTAAAGTGTTAAGTGGGAA
>DF360911.1:34784-56929 GCA_000787875.1 Solanum virginianum | reverse complement strand
TTTGTAAAATCAACTTTAAATCATACAAATTAAGTAAAAAGGAGGTTAGGGCACCATGGGTGGAAGGACCCAATGGTAAAAAATCACATACCTTAGCTTTAGAGAAGTTCTTGATGAAGATTGAAAATTGAGGCTTGAAGCTTGAAGGAAATCCTTAGTTCTGGATGAGGGTTTTGAGACTTGAATTTAGGAGCGAAAATATGGCTAAGTGTTGGAGTGAGTATTGGGAAATATTTAGGATGATATGAGGGTGAAAATGACTAAGTATGGGTAAAAACACATCTAGGAACACTTAGGCCCAAGACTTAAAATTCTTGGACCGCACAAAAAATCACTAGACAGAAAATACACCTCTCTACACATGAATTGCTCACTGGAATTTGTCACTTGAAAAATCATAATTGCCATTCTTTTGCTCTTAACTTGGGTTGGACCCTTTCTCCTCTAATTTTGACCCCCTGAACAAGAATATGAAGTCAAATTTTTGAAATCACGCATGAATTTTGAGATATACGGAATTTAAAATTTTGAGGACTTCCGAGGCACTTTTTGGGGTCGTTTCAATATCTCCCCCTTGGGAACATTCATCCCTAAATGTAAAAGAGACGTACAAGACAAGAGTAATCATGAAAAAACTAGCCCCAACAAGAATACAACATTACATTTATATCACCATTTTCAAAATTTCAACATAAGCAAGGGGCACAATAGCATTAGGATCATCGACATATTTTCTCAGCATAGAGATATGGAATACCAGATGAACCAAATCCATTTCACTAGGCAACTTCAACTCATAAGCTACGTTGCCAACCCTCTTTATCACCTCATAAGGACCAACATAACAAGGACTCAACTTCCCCTTTAAACGAAAATAAACCACATCTTTCATTGGAGAAACGTTCAAATAGACCCAATCACCCATTTTGAATTCAAGGTCTCTTCTGCTCCCATCGGCATAGGATTTTTGATGACTGTGGGTTGTTTTAAACCTTTCCCTAATCATCTTCACCTTCTCAAGAGCCTACATAACCAAATTCAGTCCCAATAAAGCTGCCTCTCCAACCTCAAACCACCCAACTGATGATCTACACCGCCTACCATAGAGGGCCTCAAAAGGAGCCATACCAATGCTAGAATGATATCTATTGTTGTATGCAAACTTAATCAAAGAAAGTTGATCATCCTAACCACCGCTTGAATCCAATACACATGCCCTAAGCATATCCTCAAGGGTTTTAATTATCCTTTCAGCTTCACCATCCGTTTGAGGGTGGAAGGTCGTACTAAGTTAAACTCTTATACCAAGATCCTTTTGAAAAGATCTCAAAAAGTGTAAACTGAATTGCACATGATAATCTGATATGATGGAAAAAGGAACCCCTTGCTCCTTTGAAAAGACCTCCAAAAGTGTGAAGTAAATTGTGCACCATGATCCAATATAATGGAAAAAAGAACCCCATGTAACTCACTAACTCATGGATGTACAAACTTGCATACTCTTCAGCCCCATATGTGGTCTTAACCAGTAGAAAGAGCTAATTTCATCACCCTATCAACCACCAACCAAATGGAATCAAAATCTTTTCTAGTCTAGGGAAACCCAACAACAAAATCCATATTATTCACCTCCCACTTCTAAGTGGGAATATCTATGTCTTAGGTTAGGCCACCTGGCCTTTGATGTTCGGCTTTGACTTTTTGACAACTATGGCAACTAAAAATGAATTTGGCAATGTCCCTCTTCATCCCTCCTCACCAATACACATCCCTCAACTCTTTATACATTTTGGTGGAACTGGGGTGGATAGAATAAGAAGAATTATGCACCTCATCAAGGATTTTCTCCCTCAAACCACTAGCACAAGGCACACACAACCTACCTTGGTACCTAAGGGCACCATCTCCCTCTTGGGAGAAAACCTCTACTTTACCCTCTTTCACCAAGGCCTTGCATTTAAGTAAGGAGGGATCATGATTTTGTTTTGCTATCACCACATCGACCAATGAAGACTTAGACCCATCAATAATAACCACAGTATCATCACCAACCACTTCCAACCTAACTCCCAATCTAGCCAGTTGATGCACCTCCCTAGCCAACTCCTTAACACCACTATTAATATGGGCTAAGCTATCCATAGACACCATATTCAAAATAGTTGCCACCACATTTGCCTTACCCAGATGATAGTGCACACTCATATCATAGTCTTTAAGAAGTTCTAACTATCTTCTTTACCTCAAGTTGAGATCCTTTTGAGTGAAGACATATTGGAGGATCTTATGATTGTTGAACATATCCATATGTACCCCATACAAGTAGTGATGCCAAATCTTTAATGCTAACACAACGGTAGCTAACTCTAAATTATGGATAGGGTAGTTCCTTTCGTGTACCTTGAGTTGTCTAGAAGCATAAGCTATGACCTTACCATTTCACATCAACACACAACCCAAATCAACCCAGGAAGTATCACAATACACCACAAATCCCTCAAGCTCATCCAGTAATGGCAATATAAGAGCTAATATAAGCTTGTCTTTCAATGTTTGAAAGCTCCTCTTAAACTCATCGGTCCATAGAAACTTAACCTTCTTTTGAGTTAATTTTTTCCTTGGGAAGCAATAAACCAGAACACTTTCACAAACCTTCTATAATAGCCCACTAGTCCTAAGAAGATCCTAATATCCGATAGTTTCAATGGTCTAGGCCAATCCCTAATCACATTGATCTTCTTAAGATCCACTTTTATACCATCCCCCGATACCATATGACCCAAGAATGCAACCTCCTTCAACCAAAATTCACCCTTATCATATTTGTCTTATAATTTCTCCTCCCTTAACCTTTGCAACACAACCCTCAAATGCCCCATATGCTCCTCAACACTATATGAATAGATCAAAATATCATTAATGAGGACCACAACAAAGGAATTAAGGTAAGGTTTGAAGACCCTATTGGTCACGAAAGCATATAAAAGACATAAAGAGAAAGAATAGGGGCAATGGGACTAAGGGGAAAGCTTGCATAACATCATAAACAAGAGACAAGAGTTAAACTCATATCATAGATACATAACACATCCAATAAACACTTTTATTACATAGATAAGAGTGGGTGCCAAGAAACAGAAATCGAGCTCAGCTCATAGTCAAAATAGACTATAAGAACAATGTCTCAATACAAAATAAGAGCAACATAGACTAAGGTCCCCGAAGTGAACGACTCACCAACTAGCTTTGAGTCGCATCGATCTAGTAATATGGAGGTGGAGGATGATCAACTTGGGCACCAATTCCTACATGGTGATATCATGTAGGCAAGAGTATGCATTAGTACGTTTGAATATACTAAATGTACGATATAATGCAACAAGAGATAAGCATCATAATCAAGATGTATAATAATAGGCAATAGGTGTAATATAACAACATGGCAAGTATGATCAATACATAAGTAAAACATACTTAAGTAACACATGCTCAAATATAATATTATATATGTAGAAGTGACCAAGGTAGATTTTCAAAGTACAAACCTGTTGGTAGGTTGGTGATGATAGCATCCATCACCCTAATGTGTGACATAGAAACCCCTCATCAATGTTAGTGATGATAGCACAATAGTGTGTGAGGTACAAAACCCTCATCAAGGTTAGTGATGATAGCACCTATCTCCCTAGTGTGTGAGGTAAAAGCCCCTCAATAAGGTTAGTGATGATAACACCCTTCATCTTAGTGGTTGAGACATTAACCCCTTAACTAGGTACCCCCGATCGGGCACGGTCTAATCCAACACTTTACATGGAGTTTATGATATACATAAGTTCATTTCATCATCATATAGACAATCATATCATCTCTCATGCTTTGGACCTTTAACTCCTCAAGAAACCACATCTGGACATTTTATCAAACACTTGGCGGGTATTGAATGGGGGTACAAAACCATGCAATTTATAGATGAAATTATGCAAGAAAACCCATTTTAAAACCATCAATCAACACCTTGCAACACCTTTTAGTAGTATAAATCAAAATCCCTCATCAAATCATACAATAGATCCAACATTTATAGCTCAAAGATAGCAAAACAGTCACAACTTTACATAGCTTTAACATAGTTCATAGACATATTCATACTAGTTAACCCATTTGTAAAATCATATTCAAATCCCACAAATTGAGTAAAAAGGAGGTTAGGGCACCATGAGTGGAAGGATTCAATGGTTGAAATCCACATACCTTAGCTTTGGAGAAATTCTTGATGAAGATTGATAATGGAGACTTGAAGCCTAAAGGAAATACTTAGTTTCGGATGAGGGTTTTGAGACTTGAATTTAGGAGTGAAAAATATGGCTAAGTATTGGAGTGAGTATTGAGAAATATTTAGGATGATATGAGGGTGAAAACTAACTAAGTATGGATAAAAACACGTTTAGAAACACTTAGGTCAAAGACTTAAAATTCTTGGATCACACAAAAAATAACTAGATAGAATACCTCTTCGCATCGTGCTAAGGAGAGAAGACAACTTCTCTTCATTTGCGTGCCCTTGTCGGTTTGCGCCAGGGGTGCAGTTTGCTCACTGGAATTTGTCACTTGAAAAATCATAATTACCATTCTTTTGCTCTTAAATAGGGGTTAAACCCTTTTTCCTTACTTTTTACACCCTAAATAAGAATATAAAGTGGGATTTTTAAAATCACAGAAGAATTTTAAGATATACGGAGTTTTAAATTTTGGGCACTTTTGAGGCATATTTTCACGCAATTTTTGGGGTCGTTTCCATTTCATTCCATGATCTTATGGAGATATTCTAGAACCTTGTCATGAATTCTTATTATTTTATTATTAATATACTAAGAACTTTATTATTGAGTACATCTCTTTATATTCTTGACGTATTACTATATTTACAAATATCTGAGATGGGTTTTGAGAACCGTTTCATTATTATGCTTTAATTGCCTTGAAAGGTGACTAAATTACTACAAATACTCACAAAGTTTGAGTAAAAAACTTACTAGTGAAGAGAGAATTTTCTGGATTGGTGAATTAGGATTGAAATTTTTAGAGGTGTTTTAGGGTGTTTAATAGGTCATGATTTTAGCTCCAAAACCATCCAAGTTAATTAACTAATTAATAGGAAAAATTTGAAAGTACCTACACTTAAAAACTAAAACTGGACAACTTTTAAGTGAAGCTCATAACTCCCAAAATTCTACCTATCCGAGATCCACCAAGATGCATAGAGACTTAAGGGAAGTGTAATAGTGCAATCGCATTAAATAGGTTGTAGCGAATTTTGTGGTGGAATGCCCAAATTGCAAACAAGTGAAGGTTGAAAAGCAAAAGTCAGGCCCAAGATATTAAAATTCCTACTTTAAAATAGGAAGATGTAAACATGGACTTCATAGTGGGATCAACCTATACTAAGAAGCATCATGACTCCATTTGGGTGATTGTTGATAGATTGACAAAGTTGGCTCATTTTCCACCAGTCAAGACCTTTCACAGTGCCAAAGATTATGCCAAGTTGTACATTCATAAATTTGTAATATTGCATGGTGTACCCTTGTCTATTATATCAAATCATGGTCCCCAATTTACCTTTCATTTTTGAAATCATTTCAAAAGGGACTCGATACGAAGGGGAAGATAAGCACAACATTATATTCTCAAACCGATGGGAAAAATGAGAGGAATAATTCAAACTCTTGGGAACATATTGAGAAAATGCATATTAAAGTTCAAAGCCATTTGGGATTATGATCTACCACTTATCGTATTTGCTTACTATAATAGCTATCATTCAAGTATAGAGATGACACAATTTGAAGCCTTGTATGAAAGATGATGTAGATCTCACGTGGGTTGGTTCAAAGTGGGATAGATTGCATTGACTGGTTCCAAGTTAGTCTTGCATGCTATGGAAAAGGTGAGACTCATAAGAGAAAGGTTAAAGATAGCCAGAGTCACCAAAAGTCACATTTCAATACTAGAAAGAGGGTTTCTTGAGTTTTATATTGGAGATTGGGTATATTTAAAGTTTCACCATGAAGGGAGTGTTTCATTTTGCAAAAAAGCAGAGTTGAGTCCTAGGTATATAGTTCTCAATAAGGTCATGATACGTGTTGGCAAAGTTACATATGAGTTAGACTTGCCATTGGAAATAGCCATGGTTGGTGCTCCATGTGTCCATGTTGAGAAAATTTATAGGCGACCTAAGTTCCATTGTGCCATTGGAATAAGTAGAGATGGAAGAAAACTTGGTTTGTGCTCCATGTGTCCATGTTGAGAAAATTTATAGGCGTCCTAAGTTCCATTGTGCCATTGGAATAAGTAGAGATGGAAGAAAACTTGACCTATGAAGAGGTCTCATTTGAGATTTTGGACCGGCAAGTGAACAGATTGAGAACAAAGAGGTCACATCCATCAAAGTCCTTTAGAGAAATTGATAGGTTAAAAGTGCTATATGGGAACTTGAGGTAGATATGATAAAGAAATTGTAACACCCCATATCTTACAATACTAGTACTATGCAAATAAAACATGATATGACTTTTCAAATTAGCGCCAATGTTTAAAAGTGCTTGAACCTCATATTAGAGGGCGATATGTGCGTCAAACGCCTAATAGGATTGAGTGTATACAAGTTTTAAGTCAAATTGAGGAGATCAAGGCCTTAAATGAAGTGAGAGAAGTGAGGTGTTTGTAGGACTTAGGGAGCTAGCAGGTGAGTTACCTACTTGCTTAGCTTAAACTTGCTAGCCAGATGGAGACGAGGCCTGACGTCGAATCCGTCCAAGTCCAATTATGGATAAATTCCATGTTAAGGGTGTAAATTTATCCCATGTTTTAGCATCACAAATGGACTTTATTTTCAGCCTAAGAAGAATATAAAAAGGGCCCAAGTATATCATAACCCACTTGACTATTTGGGCCCAAACTAGGTGAAGAAAAATTAGGAAAATGGACAGCCAAGGCCCATCAACTTTGAAACCCAATTAGGCCCAAGTGAAAAGGACAAGATACTATGTCACCACCTTGATAATATGAGGCTTAAACCACACAATAAATTCGGCCAAAGGATCCTTTAAAAAGCCTTACATATCGTACCTTTAAGTCATTCTTAACTTGGAAAAAAATTAGCTTTCACAAGCATTCTCTCTACACTTTATTCACATTGTAAATCAGCCACAAGGAGACTTTTGGGGTTCTTAGAGAAGACCTAGACCTTTAAGATACTGGTAAGTAAGTTTACTTATGTTTCAGTATGGTTTTCTTATGAAAAACAAGAGACTATGTTGGTTATGCTTATGCTGAAATTTTTGGACAACATATGTCCTAAGGATTGTTGTGCACTTCTCTTGTTGTTTAAGAGGCTTCTCTCTTGTTGGTTGGCTGTATTATAAATTAAGACTTATGCTTTCAACAAGGTTTAGTTTGTTAATGATATAATAGGGCTGCTGTACCACTTTTACAGTCCAAAAAAATAAGTTGTTGTACGATATTGTAATTGTACTCTTAATAGGAACTTGTGGGGTGATAATCGGAGATTGTTGTTTCATGTTCTCTATATACTTTGGAACTATTTTTGCACTATTTTAGTACTATTTTTATGTGTATATATGGTAGGGACTGTTTGGTTAAAGTTGGAACAGGTTTGGTATTGTCGAAGTCAAAATATAGCAAAGGGATGTAACATTATACTGCCTATTTATATGTTGTGTAGAATTGTTATTTGTTGTGCTTTCTGGAATTTGTAAGACTATTATGGCACTAAAAAGGGTCGAACATGATATTTGTATGAGAATGTTTTTTAGAAAATATGATTAGAGGCAGAAATGTTGAAAGAATATGCTCGGGTTTATAATTATAAGCTTGTTGCCCGTGTGTTGTTTTTTAATTAGATTGGGCTGCCAAGATGTATCTACTGGCTGCTAATGCTAGTTTTATAACATACTATATTGTAGATAAATATTTGGAGGAAGGCAAGGTTATCTCAAGGTAATAGTGAGGTCGTAAAATTTTATCACCTAATATGTTATAGATAAATATTTTGAGGAAGGGAAGGTTATCTTGAGGTAATAGTGAGGTCGTACAAAGAGGTATGTAAGGCTACTTGATTTCGTATTACATGGCATGAAATCTAGATTCTTTCGTGGCACATAAAAGCACTTACCAACTCCGACAAAACTATTAATCATGTGTACACTCTTTCATATGTTCATATGATCCAATACATAGTCACCTTCAAATCTACATATATATGTGGATACCAAGTTAAATGGGTTCTTGTTGCTATTACAGGGGGTAGCCTAAGGTGTTAAAGGAAAACCTTAGCCAAGGCCGATCCAGATATAGATTTACCACTGATCAGCTGGTCATTTGTATTACATGTTGTACACAGATTGTAGAGCAAAAGGGGGTAGCCCAAGAGGTTAAAAGAAAAGCCTAGCTAGAGCCAATCTCGATATAGATTTACGACTAATTAGCTGGTCATTTGTATTACATGTTGTGCATAGATTATATAGTAAAGGTAAAGTAATAAAAAGAACATAAGGTACATGATCTCATAGTATAATTAAAGGTGGTCTCTTATCCTATATTAGTGCATAGTTTCATTTTAGTTGGTACTTCATATACAGTATTTTAAAAGAACATTAAGTATATGATCTCATAGTATAATTTAAGGTGGTCTCTTATCCTACATCAGTGCATAGTTTCATTTGAGTTGTTATTTCATATACAGTATTTGCTGCCTTACATATTTAGTACATTATCTCGTACTGACGTCCCTTATGGGGGACCTGCATTTCATGTTGTAGGTATAGGTGCTAGTAGCTCTCCCCTGTAGGAGTACCTGATATCCAGTTGTTGTTACCAGGCTCCAGGTTGCTTCGGAGTTTTGTGTGTCTAGAGCTTATATTTTTGTGTTGTATAGTTAGTTGAGGTGGGGCCTGTCCTGACCCTTATCTGATACTTTTTCTTATCTAGAGGCTTTGTAGATTATGTAATTTAAAGTGTTGTCATGTCTCATACTTTAGACAATGTGGCCCCAATGGCCTGGTCATATGCATTTCCTTTTGGCTTGTTATTACTATTTACTTTCTTAATGGTATGTTGAATGTAGTAATCCCTTTTAGTCTATATATAGAAAGCGTATAGATATAGGTTGGTTCTCCCGAGCCTTATCGACAACAGGTGCCAGTCTGCCTTAATGGGACTTTGGGTGTGACAAAAGTGGTATCAGAGTGGGTCATCCTTGGGAGTCTACAAAGTCATATCTATGTAGAGTCTTGTTTATTGAAATGTTATGCACCACATTTATAAGCAGGAGGCACTGTAGCATTTAGGAGTTATTACTTTCTTTTCATTCTTTAGATTGTGCCATAGAGCCAAATGTAATAGGTGGATTGTGTCTGACCTCTAAATTGCTTTGTATAACAAATATGCAAGAAACCAGGAAAAATAAAGGTAAAGGGAAGGGATTAGAAGCGGTGGTTGGTATACCCAATCAGGTGAGACAACGAAATGAGGCTCAAGATGAATCTTTGTCATAGAAATCTCCAACTCCTCCCACTCCTGATGAACTAGGAAGTAGTGAAATTGCCCTAGAACTACCTATTGATGCTATATTGCAGGATCTGAGAAATGTAATCAAATTATTGACTCATAACTTTGCTGGGCAAGGTCAAAGACACGAAGGTCTAATTATAAGTGCAAGTGGTATGAATAGGGCAGCTAGCACGAGGATATGTGACTTCCTTAATTTGGACCCTCCATCCTTCACTAGGTCAGATCCTAATGATCAAAGACAAGGTGAGTCACTAGCATGAGGATACGTGACTTCCTTAATTTGGACCCTCCATCCTTCACTAGGTCAGATCCTAATGAAAATCCCTAAGACTTTATTGACCAGATTCAGTGCACTTCAGATATTATGCATGTGAGTTGTACAAAAGCTATTGAATTAGTAACATATAGGTTGAAGGGTGTGGCTATATTGTGGTATGAAGCTCTGAAGCAATCCAAGGATATAGATGCACCTCTGACTACCTGGTCTATTATGGCTAGAAGGATTTACTATGACTATGTAATAATTGTTTGTGACCGTGACACATTGTCTGACCTTATTGAGCTACAAATGGTGGAATTCGATGTTATAATGGGTAGGGATTGGTTAGCTTCTTGCTATGCCACAGTAACCTTATAGAGCTAGAAATGGTGGAATTTGATGTTATAATGGGTAGGGATTGGTTAGCTTCTTGCTATGCCACAGTGGATTGTCGAACTAAGAGAGTGTACTTCCACTTTCCAAATGAGGCAGTTCTTGAATGGCAAGACAATATTGGGGCACAAAAGAGTAAGTTTATCTCTTATTTTAAATCCAACAAGATGTTATCTAAGAGGTATATATGTCATTTAGTTAGAGTAAGGGATATGGAGGCAGAATCTCCAACTCTTCAATCAGTTCCAGTGGTGAAAGAATTTGTTGATGTGTTCCCTGAAGAACTACCAGGCTTACCTCCAGAATGAGAAGTAGATTTTGGTATTGACTTACTTCTAAGCACTCAACCTATTTCTATCCCTCTATATAGCATGGCCCGGCAGAATTGCGTGAATCAAAAGAGCAGTTAAAAGAGCTATTAGAGAAGGGTTTTATAAGACCTAATGTGTCCCCTTAGGGTGCACCAGTGTTATTTGTACGTAAAAAGGATGGCACCTTGAGAATGTGTATTGATTATTGACAATTGAATAGGGTAACAATTAAGAATAAATACCCCCTCCTAGGATAGATGATTTATTTGATCAGTTACAGGGTGCCAAATGCTTTTCCAAAATTGATTTGAGATCAAGTTATCACCAAGTGAGGGTGAAGGAGAAAGATATACCTAAGACTGCTTTCAGAATACTCTACGGTCACTTTGAATTTCTTGTTATGTCATTTGGGCTAACGAATGCACCAGCTATTTTTATGGATCTGATGAATTGGATATTCAAGCCATTCTTGGATATGTTCGTGATAGTATTTATAGATGACATTTTGGTATATTCAAGATCAGAATAGGACCATGCAAATCACTTATGATAGGTGTTACAAGTACTTCATGATAGATAGTTGTATGCCAAATTCTCTAAATGTGAATTTTGGCTAAACTTAGTGGCATTCTTGGGTCATATTGTGTCTGATGAGGGAATAAGGTTTGATTCACAAAATATAGAGGTTATGAAAGATTGGCCAAAGTCAAAGACAGGAAGGCCCAGCTATAGGTGGGAATAAGGTTTGATTCACAAAAGATAGAGGCTGTGAAAGATTGGCCAAGGGCAACGATACCCACAGATGTTCGGAGCTTCCTAGGGTTGGCAGGTTAATACAAAAGGTTCATTGAAGGTTTTTCTTCTATTTCTATACCTCTAACAAAGCTGACACATAAAGCAACCAAGTTCCAATGGAATAATGCATGTGAAAGCAGCTTTTAGGAGTTGAATAATAAGCTAATGTCTGCACCTATGCTAGTACTTTCTGAAGGCACCGAGGGGTATGCAGTGTATTGCGATGCTTTAGGAGTTGCCTTAGGGAGTGTATTGACTCAGCATGCTAGGGTAATTTCTCATGCCTCTAGACAACTACGACCGCATGAGGAAAACTATCCAACACATGACCTTGAGTTAGCAACAATTGTCTTTGCTTTGAAATATGGCGCCACTATTTGTATGGGGTTCATGTTGACATATATACTAATCATAAGAGCCTACAATAAATCTTTAAGAAGAAATACCTAAACATAAGACACTGAAGATGGCTAGAGCTAATAAAATATTATGATGTTGATATACTTTACCACCCGGGGAAGGCAAATGTGGTAGCCGATGCTCTGTGTCATAAGGCAGTCATGAATATTAGTGATCAAGCCATGGTAAGTCAAGGAGTTACTAAGGATCTATAACAACTAGCTAGTTTGGGAGTTTGCCTTCTTGAGACTTCAAAGGAAGGGGTTATTGTGCATGATGTGGTAGAGTCTTCGTGGGTAATGGAGGAGAAAGAAAAATAGTTCGAGGATCCTATCTTACGATGACTTGTGCATAATGCTGCGGAGTCTTCATTGGTAATGGAGGTGAAAGAAAAATAGTTCGAGGATCCTATCTTACGATGACTTAAAGACAAGGTGAGTAAAGGTATGATAGAGAGCTTTGACCTTACACAAAATAGAGTACTTTATTGCCAAAAAAAATATATTATGTATGCCTGATATTAATGGACTAAGGAAGAGGATAATGGAAAAAGCCTATCATTCCCGATATTCCATCCTTCCAGGATCAACTAAGATGTATTATGACCTGAAGGGAATGTTTTGGTGGGGAGGCATGAAGAAGGACCTTGCAAAATTTGTGCCGCAATGTTCAAATTGCCAATAGGTCAAAGTGGAGCACCAAAAGCCAGGAGGTTATATAGAGTGTATAGAGCTTCCAATATGGAAGTGTGATATAATCAATATGGATTTTGTTACCGGGTTGCCTCGCTCATTTCAGAAGTTTGACTCCATATGGGTAATAGTTGCAAGACTCACAAAGTCAGCACACTTCTTGCCAGTCAGGAGTGATTCTATAGCTAAAGAGTATGTCATGTTATACTTCAAAGAGATAGTCAGGCTACATAGAGTCCCAGTCTCCATTATATCTGATCAAAAAGCTCAATTCACTGTAAAGTTTTGGAAGTCCTTCCAAAGGAGTTTAGGGACACAAGTAAATTTGAGTACAGCATTCCACTATCAAATAGATGGTCAAGCAAAATGAACCATTCAGACACTTAAAGATATGCTGTGAGCTTGTGCATTGGACTTTAAAGGTAGTTGGGTGGACCATTTGCCACTTATTGAATTTTCCTATAATAATATCAAGATGGCACCTTATGAAGCTTTGTATGGAAGGAAATATAGGTCACCGATTGGATGATTTGAAGTAGGTAAAACCACCTTGCTTAGGCTAGATCTAGTACAACAAGCCATGGAAAAAGTTAAGGTAATATAGTAGCGACTAGAAATACTCCAAAATCATCACAAATCATATGCCGATACTAGAAGGAGAGGACTGGAATTCTTAGTAGGGGATTGGGTATTGTTAAAGGTGTCTCTAATGAAAATGGTTATGAGGTTTGGTAAGAAAGGAAAAATGAACCCATGTTACATAGGGCCATATCAGATTATTAAGATGTTTAGGCAAGTTGTAAATGAACAAGAGCAATTCAAGTTAAGAAGCTAAGGAATAAAGAAATAGCTTCAGTGAAAGTACTTTGGCGGAGCCAACAAGCAAAAGAGATAACATGGGAGGCTGAAGAAGCGATGAGATCTAAGTACCCTTACTTATTTGAAGATAAAGAGGAAGTATAATATATGAAGATAGGGGCATTAATAGGTATGTGTGTTTGAGTACTTGTTGTGTTGTCAAAAGATTGTTTAAGTACAAGTTTGAGCATGGTCAAACTATCTAATTATGCTAAAATTCGAGGACGAATGTTCCTAAAGGGGGGAGGATGTAACACCCCACATCTTACAATACTAGTACTATACAAATGAAACATGATATGACTTTTCAAATTAGTGCCAATTAAAAGTGCTTCAATCTCATATTAGAGGGCGATATGTGCGTCTAACGCCTAGGAGGATCGAGTATATATAAGTTTTAAGTCAAATTGAGAAGATCGTGGCCTTAAATGAAGTGAGAGAAGTGAGGTGTTTGTAGGACTTAGGGAGCTAGCAGGTGAGTCACCTACTTGCTTAGCTTAAATTTGCTAGCTAGACGAAGACGAGGCCCGACGTCGAATCCGTCCAAGTCCAATTATGGATAAAGTCTACGTTAATGGTGTAACTTTAGCCCATGTTTTAGCATCACAAATGGACTTTATTTTCAGCCCAAGAAGAAAATAAAAAGGGCCCAAGTACATCACAACCCACTTGACTATTTGGGCCCAAACTAAGTATTGAGAAATTAGGAAAATGGGCAGCCAAGGCCCATCAACTTTGAAACCCAATTAGGCCTAAGTGAAAGGGACAAGCTACTACATCACCACCTTGATAATATGAGGCTTAAACCAAACAAGACGTTCGGCCAAAGGATCTTTTAAAAAGGCTTATAAGTAGCACCTTTAAGTTATTCTTGGAAAAAAAATCAACTTTCACAAGCTTTCTCTCTATACTTTCTTAACCTTGCAAAGTACCCACAAGGAGACTTTTAGGGTTCTTGAAGAAGCCCTACACATTGAAGGTAATGGTAAGAAATTTACTTATATGTTTAGTATGGTTATCTTATGAAAAACAAGAGAATATGTTGGTTATATTTATGCTAAAATTTTTTGACAACATGTGTCTTAAGGATTGTTGTGCACTTTTCTTGTTGATTAAGAGGCTTTTCTCTTTTTGGTTGGCTGGATTATGAAGTAAGACATATGCTTTTAATAAGTTTTAGTTTGTTAATGATGTAACCAGGCTGCTGCACCACTTTTACAGTCCGCAAAAATGAGTTGATGTATAATGTCATAATTGTGCTCTTAAAAGGAACTTCTAGGCTGATAATCAGATATTGTTGTTACACATTCTCTATATACTTTGAAACTATTTTTTCACTATTTTAGGAATGTTGTTATTTGTATATATGGTGGGGAATGCTTGGTTAAAGTTGGAATAGGTTTGGAATTGTTGACGTCGAAATGTAGTGAAAGGATGTAACGTTATGCGCCCATTTGTATGTTGTGTAGAATTATTATGTGTTGTGTTATGTAGGCATTGTAAGACTATTATGGCACTAAAAAGGGCTGAATATGATATGTATATGAGAATGTGTATTAGAAAATACGATTAGAGGTGGAAAGGTTGAAAGAATATGCTCGGGTTTATAATTATACGCTTGCTGCCCGTGTTTTTTTATGAGATTGTGCTGCCAAGATATATATTTGGAGGAAGGGAAGGTTATCTCGAAGTAATAGCGAGGTCGTACAACGAGTTATGCAAGGCTACTTGATTTCGTATTACTTGGCATGAAATCTAGATTATTCCTTAGCTCATAAAGGCACTTACCAACTCTGACACAACTATTAACCATGTCTCAACTCTTTCATATGTTCATATGCTCCCATACATAGTCACCTTCAAATCTACATACATATGTGGACACCAAGTTCATGGGTTTTTGTTGCTAAATAAAGTTCACGAGTGGTTTCATCTCATACGTATTTCATTATTTATGTAACATATTCTTTTCATTATCATATTGTCTTGTATGATTATCTAGATATCACATGCTACATATATAGCCCTACAGCTCCAATACTGTGACCAGCAAAAGAATCATCGCAAAGGTAATTGAAAGGTAAAGTATATTGCTTATTGATGGGTGTTAACCCGAGGTGTGGAAGAATCACCTAGCCAGGGTCAATCCTATCACGGGGGGTAGCCCAAGAGGTTAAAAGAAAAGCCTAGCTAGAGCCAATCTCGATATAGATTTACGACTAATTAGCTGGTCATTTGTATTACATGTTGTGCATAGATTATACAATAAAGGTAGAGTAATCAAAAGAACATAAGGTACATGATCCCACAGTATAACTAAAGGTGGTTTCTTATCCTATACTAGTGCATAGTTTCATTTGAGTTGGTACTTCATATAAAGTATTTCCTACCTCATATATTCAGTACATTATCTCATACTGACATCCATTATAGGGGACTTGCATCTCATACTATAGGTACAGGTGCTAATAGCTCTCCCCAGTAGAAGTACAAGACATCCAGCTACTGTTACCAAGCTCTAGGTTGCTTCAGAGCTTTTTCCATGGAGAGCTTATATTTTTATATTGTGTAGTTAGTCGAGGTGAGGCCTATCCCGACCCTTATCAGATACTTTTCTTTATCTAGAGGCTTTGTACACTATGTAAATTAAAATGTGGTCATGTCTCATACTTTAGACAATATGGCCCCAAAGGCCTAGCCATATGCATTTCCTTTTGGCTTGTTATTACTGTTTACATTCTTAAAGGCATGTTAAACGTAGAAATCCCTTATAATATATATATAAAGCACATAGATATAGGTTGGTTCTCCGGACCCTTATCGGCAATGGGTACCAGTCCGCCTTAACGGGACTTTGGGCGTGACAGAAATATTCCTATCTTTTCCACCCTACTCAAGCTTAAGGTATTAAGTTTTCCTAGCCTAAAGGTCCTAAATACTTACATTTTTGTTTTTATACCATGATGCATATCTGCATACTCATGAACTATTTGTGAATGATGATTAATGAATGAGATTGAAGATTTTATGAAAATGATGTTTTTAATTTGTATTTTGCATTCACGATGTGCTTTTGGTAATAATTTAACTCCACTCTAGCTAGTTTCTATCTGATTTGAGGATAAATGTTTTCAAGGGATAGATATTGTAATACCCCATATGTTAAAATGTCAAAATATGGAAAGAAAGTACAAGTTTGGTTTCTAGTGCTAGGTTCAACTAAATCTAAACTACAAGCCGTAGTTGTAACCATGAGCCATAGACTGAGCTCATGGAAAGGAACTAGTGATGGGTGAAAATTTGGGTTCAGGAACTCATTCTATGGTCTAATAGAATAATCCATCCTTGGAAGTACAAGTCGTATATTGGCTTCGTGAACTTGAAAGTGATGGTGAAAATTTAACTAAGTATGGAGGTTATGTACGAGAGAATCTATAACCTATAAATGGAGGTATGGGCGATAGGTATAGGTTCGTAGATTAAGGGTTCAAGTTTCAAGTTTCTAAACTTTTAGAGTGCAATTGGGACGAAACCCCTATCTACACGCCATAGATGGGTCTACGACCCATAGATAAGACTCATAGTTTTCCAAAATATTTTTTAGTGAAGCGTATTTATGACTTCTCCTTGCACCTTAAGTCTTAAACTATGTTGTTTTGACTCCTGATACTACTCATATCAATACAACTCCATTCACACTTATTCCAACTCGTACTCCTAAAGTTTTAAGTCCCAAACTCCTAAGTTTCTCTCAAGGGTTCCATTGAAGACAAGTTAAGATTTCAAGCTTTCTTTCCCAAAATTCAGATTTTCTCCACTGATTTCCATTCGAAGTATGTGGGTTTCATTCATGGCTATCTTTCACTAATGGAGCCCATGTATTTTTTAACTAAATCTCCTAATATTTTAAATTTATATTTGCATATGTTTATGGCTTTGCTTTAAATGTATGTACCATTTTATCTACTTTGTTTTTTAATGAATTGATATTTCATTGTAAAAATTTGATGATTTACAATGTGTTCCTATGTCATGCTAGCTAGGGTTTTGAAAGTTGATGCTGGGTTTGTTTATGCACCTTTCCAAATTGATAGATTTCATAAAGTTTATACATAATCTCCTTGCATTATATGATCTGAAGTCCAAATACATTTAAACTACCTAGTTTTTGTTCTATGCTTCAATGAAATATTACATGAATTATAAGGATTTCACTCAAAGGTTTATGAAATTTATAAATTTCATTATGGTAGTCATTTCTATTAATAAATGATTGTTGGTGAAAGGACAACTCTCATCAAATTATGGATCCTTCTAGTCATAGGACAATTCTCACTTGAATGGATCATAAAGGTTTAATGAGATAATTTTGCTAATTTAAAGTTTATGAATTTTAAAAGCATATGATTATGATTATTACTATTTTGTGGGATTTTGTCTTAGTACCGAATGAGGCTTAGGGTGGGAAATCGACTTAAGGGGTCCCTAGTAGAAGCTCCCATCTCATAACTATATTCCACCATAGGTTATGTCTTTAGGTTAGGCTAGGCTAGTGTATCCAAATATAGCCCTAATGTTTACAAATGAATGAATGTTGATGGAGTGTACCTGGCACGTAATCTCCCCTTCCAATGTAGGGTGTTGCATTGGATTCCATGTTATAGCTCGCATGGTATTGTTGTTGGTGTATGGTCCTTTCCTATATATGTATGTCTCCTTTGTGATGTTTAAGTTGTTCCACTCATGATTTAATGTATTTCTCATTCATTAAAACTTATGACCTTATTCATCGTATAACATTCATTTTACTTAACTAATTATATCTACAAATGTTTTTACTATTAACATTACATTGTATACACGCATATTAGTACATTTCAAGTACTAATACATATTCTATGCCTACATGATCTGACAATGTAGGAGTGGGTGACCTTCCCTCTCCTAAGGCTCATGGTTGATTTGAATTGCTACTGAAGACTTATTGATGAATCCTCATGATTTATGGATGAACCTATATCCTTCTATCTTGTTTCTATTATAGAATTTGAGACTATTAGTTTGCACTTTCTTTGAGGGTGAGTTGCGGACATGTCTTAGTGTTGTAGCCCAAGCGACACTTCCTTTCTGAAGGGTAAAGCAATTGCTATCAAGTTACATTACCTAATCGAGGTTAAGGTCGATCCCACAAGGAATATGGTAGACTTAGAGTAATTTCAAGCAATATAAGTTAATCAACCGACTTATCTCCCCGAAAGGGGGGTTGTAAATTGTAGAAAGTAATCTTAAACTAACACAAGTGTGTGAAATTGGTAAGAAGAGTAACTAGGGTATTGTGTTCTCTGTGATTTTGTAATTTGGTATTACCAAACAATAGCATTCTATTCAAGTATGTTGCATACAGAACGGTAATTTAAGTTTACCAACCCTTTGATCAATGCGAGAGGTAAATTTCACTATGCGATTTGATCCATCCCCATAGTGTAACATTACTAACCCTTAGTTGTTGTCCCAATACAACCTTCCATTGATCTAGTTTGGTTGATTAGACAAGAAAACATCAATTAAATCTTGTTAATTAATCTATTTTCCTATTCATTACTACCTTGATCCAATCAGTAACACTAGGTGAGTTCTAACATTGGCCACCATTAAAAAGCATTTATACTGAAGAGAATTAATTAATATATGGATCCACACTTTTCAAGAATTATGAATTATCTAATTTTACCTTATTAGTTCTTCATGTTTTCCATAACCCTAGTAGTGGATTCAACCATGTATGAACCAGTACTCCTCGATATCCTCCATGTGCCTAGCTTTGGATCATTGAAGACGAGAGTTGGTGCATCCTCTAGTTCGTGGACAATACCCTAGTTTTCTTTCTAGATTGATGTATAAGACATTCTAGTTTCTAGTTATATATTTCTTTTGCTATGTATGTATTTAAGGGTAATCTTGAACACATTTACCCCTTGCCAAGTTCATGTTAGAGGTCTTGTAGGACAAATGTTATGATAGTATCCAGTTCTTATATTCTTTTATGATTTTTAAGTTGTGGCCCTTAGCCCCATTTCTACTAATTTTAAATTTCATCTTAGCGTTTTATGCCTACGAATGCTTATGATATGTAATATGGTTTCAGTGAGGTGCCTTCAGGTGTCTCATTCATCTGTGATGACTAGGCCCCTGGGTCGGGTCGTTACACCCTTGGAAAAAACCTCAACCTTTTTGTTCAACACTTTATTTAACTCCACTTAAGATGGATAAATGTTTTGTGTTGCCTTTTCCTTCGCTATTTATGATAACTTCAACCCATTGTGCACAAGGATACTACCCAAATGTGAATCACTCAACCTTACACCAAATGGGCCAATCGGGTGTATGTCTTTAACCAACTCCATTTCTCATTTTCAACATAGGTGGCACTACCCATAAACACCCTACTAAGTGCATTGTCCACAATATTTGCCTCGCCTAAATGATATAATGCACTCACATGTCATAGTCCTTAAGTAGTTCTAGTCACGTCCTCTGTCTAAGGTTCATGTCCTTTTGGATAAACACTTATTGGAATCTCTTGTGGTTGGCAAATATATCCATATTCACCCGATGAAGATAGAGATGACTTATTTTTAATGAAAATAGAACTGCTGCCAATTCAAAATCATGGGTTGTTAATTTCAATAATGTACCTTTAGCTACCTTGAAGCATATGTTATAACCTTGTCTTCTTGCATCAACATATAACCTAGTCCCATATGTGAAGCATTGCATTAAATAACAAATCTAGAAGAACCTTTCGGTAATGTCAAAATAGGGACTGAAGTAAGACGGTCATTCAATATTTGAAAACTTTTCTCACACTCATCCAATAATTAAAAGCTTGCCTTCTTTTGGATCAACCTAGTCAAAGGTGATGCAATAGAGGAGAATCCTTCAACAAATATCCTACAATATTCGGCTAAAATTATAAAGCTTCTAATAACCAAAGGAGACAATGGTGTAGGTCAATTCCTTACCATCTCCATCTTACTTGGATCAACCATAATTCCATCTTTGTACATAATATGACCAATGAAAGCTACCTGCATCAAAAATAATTAACACTTGCTAAATTTTGAAAATAGTTGCTTACCATTAAAGGTTTGCAACATAATTTTCAAGTGACTCATCTGTTTCTCTTCACTTCTGGAATAAACCAATGTAACATCAATAAACACCACCACAAGCCTATGTAAAATGGTTTGAAAATTCAATTCACCAAGTCTACAAAGATAGTGGGAGCATTTGCAAATCCAAATGACATAACCAAAAACTCAAAATGATCATACCTTGTCTAAAATGTCATCATGGGAATATCACACACCCTCACTCCTAATTGTTGTTAACCAGACTGAAGATTAATTTTTTAAAATTATCTTACACCTTGGAGTTGATCAAAGAGATCATCTTTCCTTGAAATTAGATACTTGTTCATTATAGTTACTTGATTTACTTGATGGTAGTCTATTCATATACAAAGTGACACTTCCTTCTTTCCAACAAACAACATGGGTGCAACCCATGACAACATGTTTGGCTTTATGAAACTTTTATCCAAAAAATCAGTCAATTTTTCCTTATACTCCTTAATTTATGTTGGTGTCATTCAGTAAGGAGGAATAGGAATGGATAAAGCATCAGGGAGGAGATCTATACAAAAATCAATTTTCCTTTTGAGAGGAACATTGGATAAATGATCAAGAAACACATTAGGAAATTCATTTATGAAGAGGACTAAATCAAGAGTAGGAGTTTCGGAATCCATATCCCTAACCTAGATTATATGGTAGATATATCAATTGGAAATCAGCTTACAAGATTTTACACAAGAGACGAATGGATCATTAATCGTTGAATCACAACCATTCCATTCAAGAATAGGTTCATTAGGAAATTAGAACTTTACCCTACAGGTTCTACAATCAATGGATGCATATGAAACATAGAGACAATCCATAGCAAGAATAATATCAAAATTAGTCATATCAAGCTCAATAAGATCATGTGGAAGCACTTTACGAGATACCGACCCAGGGAAACTTTTATAGACATTCCTGGCTAAGATCAAATTATCAATAGGGGTATACATCAAATAAGGTTATGATGAGTCACATCAAATCTTGTAGAAAGATATAGAGTAACAATGATAAGTTGTCACTAGGGCCAAATAAAGCATAAACATCAAAGTCAAAGACCCATAACATACCAATAACCTTATCCAGAGACTCCTCAACATCTTTCCTTGCTTGGAGTACAAAGAAAGGATTGTGGCATTGAGCACTACCATGTTAAGCTTGTCCAACTTAGGTAGTAACTTGGCATTAAGGTCTACTTCCACAAAGACCACAACAACTCCTACAATCCTTAGCATAGTGGCTACGCTTCTCATACTTGAAGCATACATCAAACCCAGTTAGACACTTCCGTTTATGGGTTTTCCCACCCTTCTTACAAATAGGAGTAACTTGAGAATACAAACCTCCTCCTAGAACCTTGGGGTTTGATAACCCTTCCATTGTTGAGTTGTTGAGTAGAAGTATTAGATGTACCTTTACGGAAATACCTTTTCCCATCATGGGCTCTCTCATCTCCATCATTGTTTGGACTTTGATAAGAAAAACAACACTATCAACATGAGCCCTCTTGAATTCCCTACCCTTGTTCACCATCTTCTCATCCTCAATTTGCTATGCATATGTCATAAGCCGTAAACTGATCATCTCCATGATGAATATTGGCATCTTACACTCTTGGGACATTAAATTGGAGATACCCGTCGTAAATTTACCCATCTTCGCACTT
>DF360911.1:23052-34726 GCA_000787875.1 Solanum virginianum | reverse complement strand
ACCCATCTTCGCACTTGGATCCGAAACTATAAAGAGCGTATAAATGGATAATTTAGTAAACTTAAGGGAATATTCCCCCACACTCATACTAGCTTGACAAAGATTGATAAAGTCATGGATCTTAGTTTCCTCAATCCCAAGGGAAAAAACTATCAAGAAATGCACTTGTGAATTCCTCCCAAGAAATATGACCCAAGCCTTCAACTCTCTCACTTTTTCATTGCTCATACCACACCATGACAACACCCTTAAGTTGGTACTACTAAATCAACCTTCTCATGTATTTGATCTTTTTACATCTTTTTAACCACTTTTTCAGTCCAAGTTTGTGTGATTTCTTTACACATTAGCTAGACTAAATATCAAATCTCAAGTAAGTAATTCTCATACTCTCGCTGCATATGAAATATATATATATATATATAGTATTTTTCTTCACATGAGTCCTTTTAAAAATATCCTTATCAAGGGCAGTGTGTCCCAATTCTTTTTCATATAAGTAAAAATGCAAGCAATCAAATAATATTTCCTCTAATAATTTATTTATGAGTATGAATTTAAAATTAATATTTAGAAATCTTACCATCTCCCTCATAGTTGCTCAAATAGTCTTTGCACCTATGGTATGCAACGAGTCACCCTTTAAACTTCCTCTAATTATTTTTTATCTTATGAGGAAAAATCATTATATTCAGTGGTATTTCACAACTGACATAATTCTTTAAATATATTAGTATGCTAAATAGTCTGACACTCACTTTTTTTGCAAATATGATCTCAATGACCATATTATACCTTGACATCAAAATAGCTAGTAAGTCTGGTGATATAATGAAACTCCAATCTATAAAGAAGAAGAATCACCAGGATGTCGGCAGAACTGATTGTCATAAACTAAAGTAACCATAGACCCAAAAGGCACAACATGAGTATGTTTAGGACTACGACACTGAAAATCCAATACTAAAAAAATATGTTTTGAAATATCATTAGGATCGGTAGTCGTTCTAAAATTCTTCTTTTTAATCCTACCAAAATGGCTAACCCTAAAATGATCACAACATCTATCACTATCACCTGATGGCATCGACATGTATAGCTACAATATATGTACAAAGAATATAAATTAAATAAATTTAGTGTTACCAAATTAAGTAAACATACATACTATTTATAATCTATCACTATATCACTCTCTGTCCTTGCTTGTTTCATTTTCATCATTCTCCTATTTACCCTCTTCTATATTTTTATATTGATTATCCTTAGAAAATGATTCATATTCCTCATTTACCTCTTTCTCAACATTTGACATCGTTATAATATCGTCAGAAGCATCTTCTAATATATGTCAAAGATGTTCTAGTATGGTTTCCAATTCAACATCATTGTAGTTGAAAAAGTACAATATCATTTTGATACACCATATTTAATAGATTCTCTGTCATGACTCAAGCCTAGGACTTATATGTGATATAGTGAATGGGAATCCCAAAGATTCCTTAAACGAGACTTGTAGCATACATAAGCACGTCTTTGGTTAAGAAGTATAATTCAATGATCAACAAGTATCACTATGGGAATTAGGGGCTTCGGACGCACTCTATAGGACAAGGGATAAGAAATTCCCACATTTCAAGCATAACATGTAAATCTAAAGGAAAGGCAACAATGGATGTACTTTGTAGAAGCATTGACTTAGGAAATTCACTATTTTCCTAATATTATCAAAAGCAACAACATATATTGCAACTCAGCCAAACTGCTGATCGAACTCTGTGGGAGCTCAGATAGCTAGAGTGTTGCATTGCCTGTCAGAGATAATACGAAGGCACGAAGCCCAAAATTATCCATAGGCATAGTTAAAGTTCCAATTACACTCTTACAGACAAAAACAATATTGTGTATATGGATATACAGATCCTCTGATGGTACGTCCGCGAACAACCCATGATTCTACAGTATCTGAAGCACCCCACTCGAAACCACAAACTTTGTATCATCAGGTAGTGGCGGTAATACAATAGCTCCAGTAACATTCATATCCATAGGATTCTGCCTATATTGATTCCATTGATAAGCTTCGGCATTGAGGTCATGTGGTCGTAGAACAATATCCTCAAGAGAAGGTGGGTTGTTGTCATTCCCATTTTGATTCTAAAACTAATTCAGAGCTATATTACCATGTTTTTGCATTATCTTGGGTCATCCTTCTCAATCTTCTCTGTATCTCTGGGTCAAACGGAGTCAAGAAAATATCTCGACTTTATGTGTTATGCATACACTTCATCTGCATGTTGAAACAAAACAAAAATAACAAAAAAAATAAAAATGAGAGAAATAAGGATTAATTCTCAAACTTTGATGTCACCCAAGATATACCTTGTTTTTGAAGGCTTAAGTGATCATTAACAAGATATATAACCTAATCAAGGTTTGAGTCGATCCTACAGGGAATATGGTAGACTTACAAGAATTTCAAGTAATTCGGATGGATTAACCTACTTATCTCCCCAAAAGGAGGGGGGTTGTTCCCTATGATTCCCTAACTTGGTATTACCAGATCAAATTCTTTTCTAGTATGCAACATACATAATGGTAAGTTAAGTTTACAAAAAACTTTAGTCCAAGCAAGAGGCAAATAACGTGATTTGATCCATCCCCGCAGTGTGATATTACTAATTCTTACCTATTATCCCAGTACATTCCCCTTGATCCAATTTGGTTGATATGATGAGAAATATCAATCAAATCTTGTTAATTAATCTTTTTTCCTATTCATTATTACCTTGATCTAGTTAGCAACACTAGGCAAGTACTAACATTGGCCACCATTAAAAAGCATTTAAATCAAAGAGAGTTAATTAATACATGCATGCACACTTTCCAAGAATTATCCGATTTTACCTTGTTAGTTCCTCATGGTTCCCACAACCCTAGATGTGGATTTAGCTACTCATTAATCAGTGTAGATGCAAGCATCATGATTTTGAATAACATAATTCAGCATTTACACAATAGAATTAAGAACAAGAAATCCAAGCTCTTCACCAAGAATCAAAAAATTGAATTAAGCACAAAAAATAATGTTTCACAACTTTTCTCTGAAGTGTTGTACTATTCTCCACTGTTTTGTATTGTTCACTATTGTTCTCTACTATTTTTCATGAAAAATAACCTAAAAACCTATTTATAGTATTGAAAGTACAAAATTAAAACAAAATATGATAACTAGGTCGGCAGGCTTTACGATCACTTCTACGTGACGAATAATGTTTTACGGCCCATAGTCGGGGCTTCATGGATTTCTTCAGAAAATATAGGGGAAACTTCTACGAGACCCATATACATATTGTAAAAAGTTTAAAGGCTCAAAAGAGGTCTCATCTGATAACATTTTAGCAACTCCCCACTTTCTGATCCTTAGGGCACGACACTAAGTTTATGAATCATAGAAACATTTACGGCTCATCTGCATGTTCATAGACTTAACTTCAAAAATCACCTTTCACTGGATTTTGGTACGAAACCAACTCTATCACCTGTGGAATTTTCTGCAGCCCATGAAGGGTCTCATAAAACCTCAAATCCTACAATATCTACACACTTAGCTCAAAGATCATACTAACCCTGTAATCCTTCAAAACAAACATAAAAACACATCAAATCTACTAATATCGCTATGAGAACACACAAAGTTTTAACTTTTAACCATCAAATGTACTATATTTTGGCAACATATTAGGAGGATAAAGACCAATCATTAGAAATATGAAGTCCTAAGATAAGTTCTAAGGCACGAAATACATTATAAAGAAGTGAGTCATTTCCTATGTACCTCATAGCCTCCTAATCAATGTTGTGGTGCATTTCACAACCATGAATAAGATTCTATTTGAATTACTATGTTAGATTTTCAAGGATCATTTATAAACCTAGTGCTTTGATACCAAGATTATCACGACCCAAGCCTTGGACCTAGGAGCGACATGGTAAATGGGGAACTCAAAGGTGCCCCAAACCAGTTTTTTAGCATATATAAGCACATCCTTGCTTAAGAAGAGTAATTTAATCATCAACAAGTTACACTAAAGTAATTATAGGCTTACGAAGCACTTTATGAAACAAGGGATAAGGAATTCTCACAATGCAAGAACGTGTAAATTTATGGGAGAAGGGATATAGGACACGCCGTATGAGAAGTACGGACTAAGGGAATTAACTACTTTTCTAATATTATCAAAAGCAACAACATACATGGGATAGGGACTAAGGGAAGATCATACAAAAGCATCATACAGTACATACATGACATATCATCCAACAATACCTCTAGTCATAGATGGAACAAGGGCTAAGATATATCCTGCACTCACCCTCAAAAGCAAGTGACAAATGTTGCAGTGTCTTCACGTGAGTATGGTAGATAGAAATTGAATATTTCCCTCAAAATGGAGAACTCACTACAAAGTCTTCACGAGTCAAATTAGCCACGAGGAGGTGAATAGGGAAATGTCCCAATCCCTATATAGTTAGTTCGTGTAGGTAAAAAATATATATTAGTACTTTGAATGTGCTAAGTATGAGATGTAATGCAACAAGTAAATCATAAGCAATAATATACAATATGTATAATTATAACAAAGGAAATAAACTCAATATGACATGAATAATCAATTCCTTAATTGAAACATGCTCGAAAGGAAAAGTATAATATCATAACATAGCATATACACATATGGGAGGAGACCTTAACTGACACTAAGACCATCTGAGCTACTACATAGAATCCTGATGTTTCCTCTTACACCAAAAAAAGAGTAACCTACTTGCCAAGGTAAACTATACCCTCTCCTTACAACCTTGCCTATTTGGTGGGTATTACATAACCTAGTTAGATCCACTAGTGTAAGCCCATTTAGGAGAATAATGATAACCTAAGACTTTTTATAATGACCCCTTAGGTCGAGCCCCTACCTTAAGTCTCATCCAGTGCTAAGTCTAGTCCCATGAAATACATAATTGATGTGCTATCAAAATACAACACCTTTGATGTTTAAAACTTAGAATTTTATGTGTTCTTAAAGCAATATTAGTAGGTTTAATGTGTTTTTATGTTTGTTTTACATGATTATAGGATTTGGCATAATTTTTGACAAAAGTCTATAAATATTAAGTGTTTGAGGACTTATGAGACAATCTACAGGTCATGGATTCTTCCATGAGTCATTGACAGGTTTCATAGGTGAAATCTAGTAAAGGACCTTGTTTAACAAGTTGCACCCATGAACTAGCAATCCGTAGAAGTTTCTATGAGTCATGGATTGGTTTAGTGCCTACAAAATCATAGTTTGAAGAGTTTCTGAAGAGTTGTCAGATGAAACTCTATACGGGTCGTAAGTCTGAACACAGTTAATAGGAAGATCTTGTAGATTAGAAGCTAGATTTTGAAGAATGTAGAGTATGAAGGCCATGTACTGGTCCTGGATCATTATATGACCTGTAACCCAATTCGTAGAAGCTGTTGAATCAAGTTTTCCTGTTAACTTTAGATTTGCATTTTAAGAATTAATAATAGGTCTTTTAGATAGAGTGACGCAGAAGAGAACTGAGAAACACTTTTGTGACTTCATATTTTGTGATTTTTAAATTGAAAAACATTATATTGTGATTTCTTATGGAGAAATTTTGATTCTTGTTCTTAATTTCATCATTTTAAGTGTTCAATTATTTTACTCTATACCATAATTCTTTCATCTGTAATGATTGTGCACAGCATAGTGAAATTTGCCTTTCGTCTGGATCAAAAGGTTTGGTAAACTTAACATATCATTCAGTATGCTACACACTAGAAAAGATTATGATTATCTGTTGATACTAAGTTAGGAATTCATGGGGAACACAATGCCTAGTTACATCTCTTACTAATTTCACAACACTTGCTTCTAGTTTAGGTTTACATTTTTGCAATTACAACCCCCATCTCTCCGGAGGAGGTAAGTATGTTAATTCATTTGACTTACACATAATTATTCTACATCTAGACCACATTCTCTGTGGATTCGACCCTAACCATGGTTAAGTTATATATTGTGACAATGACCACTTATACCTTTAAAAAAGAGGTGTAGCTTAGGAAACATAAAGATTTTGGCACTGTTGCTAGGGAATACAAATTTTAAAATAGTTTAATTTGAGTAATTCAAGAATTAATCCTTATTTCCTTCATTTTACATTTTTTGTTGTTTTTCTTTCATTTTAGCGTACAAGTGTAATGTATGCACAACACTCATAGTTGAGGCAAACCTTTGACTCCATTTGAGCCTAAAATCTAAAAGATACTAAGAAAAATTGCCTAGAACAATGTGAACAAAGCTGCAAATAATGACATGAATGTAGCATAGAATTAGAATAATAATAATAATAACCGACCACCAGTTGAGAAGGCTAATCCACTATCACAGGATCTTCTAGCCACAGCCAATGCATGTAATCAATATAGGCTTGATCCTATGGTGATGGATATCACTGTAGTTATTATGTGACCGCCATAACTAGTTGACACAAAATTCATTGTTTCAAGTGGGTTACTTCAAATGTTACAAATGGAGGATTGTTCGCGGACTTACTAACAGAGGATCCGCATAACCATCTAATGTTGTCTCGTCTATAAAAGTATGATGCGAAGTCAGAATCTGTCCATGGATGTCGTTAGGCTCTGTGTCTTGCCATTGTCTCTAATAGGTGAAGCAATACTATAGTTTTCTAAGCTCCCACAAAATTCAATCACTTGTTGGGCAGAAATGCAGAAGACCTTTTTGGAGAGGTTCTTTCCTAGGTCAAAGAAGTTGTAGTTGAAGGATTAGATCAACAAATTCGAGCAATTTCCTAGTGATTCAATTAGCACTCTGTGGGAGAGGCTCACAAAGTGCCTGAGAAATATTTCTAACCACAAGAACATTGATGATGCCATGGTGGAAATCCTCTATTGAGCCCTGGATGAAAACAACCAAGTTGTTGCTGGCATTATCATAGGAGGCTCGATTTTAGATTATCCATTTTCAATGTTAGCTGAAAAGTTGGAGAGAGTGGTCAAGAAAAACCATGTATGAGGGATAACACAAGTCAACAAATAAAAGCTCATTCCCAGTCAGCACTAATTCAATGCAAGCAAAATTAAATAAGGAGATAATGCAAGAGCTTGCTCAGATTAGCACTAATGTGGGGTTGATGATGAAGAAAGTCAAGAGCGTGTGAATGCAGTCAACCATCAGCCTTTATGAACACCTATATATGAGGAGCCTTACTATGAGGAGGACACTTTTTCTATTATAGATCATATGGCGGGTTCCTGGACCAACGCCTAGGGGTTCAATAAGGAGTATCAGTACCAAGGTTAAGGAATCTAAGGTCAAAACTTTAACTGGGATGGCACTTCCAGAGGCAACAATAGAGGAGGCTACTAGGACAAGAACAGGGGTCAAGGCAAAGAGGCTGATTAGGGACACAGAGATGGCTACAAAAACAGTCCATATGTGTTACCATACAATCGATACTCTCATGCTAGCAGTTCTTGAATTAAGGAGATTATTGATCGGCTGTTGAAAAAGGCTAATGCTCAGGATGAGACCTTTAAGGGGATGAAATCTAACATCTTTAGTATTAATCAAAAAATTGAGTCTCATTCTGTTACTATCAAGTAGCTTGAGCAACAATTTGGTTAGATATTAACTCAATTAAAATAACATCAGAAAGGTACATTGCCTAGTAATACAGTGCAAGATCTAAACAATGAGGGGTAGTGTATGACAGTGATAAAACCTAGTGGGAAGCAGACAATAGACTTATTGATTCTGGTTAATGATGATGAGGTTCATTAGTAGATGGTTGAGAGCAAGAATATAGAGATCGAAGATGCTACCACTAAGGATGGGGTGAGTGACTTAGTAGTGATACCATAGAAGTTGAAACCCATTCATAGACCTCCCCCTCCTTTCCCTTATAGACTCTAAAAATAGGAGGAGGAATGTAAACTTCAACACTTTATCTCTATGATGAAGCAACTCTTCATCAATATCCCCTCATTAAGGCATTGGAGAAGATGCCCGGGTATGCAAAATTTATGAAGGACTTGGTGAAGGAAAAGAGGACAGTGATCCAAGAGCTCTCTTAAAATCTTCAGCATTGCAGTGCTACAGAAACAAAGTCCTTAGTGCATGATAGAGAAGATCTCAAAGCATTTACCATACCCTGCATTATTGGACATGTTGAGTTTGCAAAGGCATTATGTGATTTAGGTGTAAATATCAACTTGATGCTTATTGTAGTGTTTAAAAAGTTAGGCTTGGGAGCCCCTACTGCAACAAATATGTGGTTGTCAATGGCTGACAAGATGGTGAAGAAGCCTATAGGGATATTGTATGATGTTTTTATGAAAGTGGAAAAATTCATCTTCCCCCCAGACTTTGTGATTCTTGATTGTTAGGTGACTTTGATGCCTCAATCATCTTGCGAAGGTCCTTTTTAGCCACTTGACAAGCACCAGTAGACATGGAGTTGGGTCAAACAAAGTTTAGATTAGGTAATAATGAAGTCATCTTCAACATCTACCAGCATATAAAGAAGAAAGATGATCTGAAGTTAGTTTCTATCATTGAGAGTGTTGATGAGGTAAAACTAGAGGTACCAATTGAAGAAAGGTTGGGTCTCGAGACTCTAAAAGCAGTGTTAATGAATTTTTTAATTGACGACATCCCATACTATGAGGAGATGGTAAAAGCCCTTGGAGTATCTGGTTTCACTAGACATCAAGCTAAACTTGAATTGGACTTGAAAAATTGAGAGTCATTACCTACCAGATCATCTATCAGGAGCCACCAGTGTTGGAATTGAAGGCTCTTACATCTTTGAGGTATGTATTTTTGGGTACAGATGATTAATTGCCTATCATTGTTTCTGTAGATCTTAATAATTAATAAATAAATGTGTTGATCATGGTACTCAAGCAGTTTAGAAAGTCTATTGTATGGATAATTGCTTACATCATTAGTATATCACCTGAAGTATGCACTCATAAGATTCAAATAGTCAAGGACTATAAATCAAGTATTGGATACCAAAGGCTCCTCAACCCGCCTATGCAAGATGCCAAGCATAAAGAAATCATGAAGTGGTTGGATACAGGTGTGATATATCTCATTGCTGATAGTTAATGGGTAAATCTAGTCAAGTATGTTCAATCGAAGGGAGGTATCACCGTGGTCCCAAATGCTAGCAATGAGTTGATCCCCATGAGACCAGTCACATGTTGGAAGGTTTTCATTGACTATAGGCAGCTTAATGCATCAACTAAAAAGTAACACTTTCCTATGCCATTTATGGACCATATGCTAGATCATTTGGCAAGAAAAGGTTGATAGTGCTTTCTTGATGGTTACTTGGGCTACAATTAGATCTATGTTAGTCTAGAATAAAAAGAGAAAATGACTTTCACATGTCCCTATATCACCTTTACATTTGTGAAACGACCCCAAAAAGTGTCCGAATATGTGCCTCGAAAGTGCCTGAAATCATAATTTCCGTATATCTCAAAATCCATGCGTGATATCACAAATTTGACTTTATATTCTTGTTCAAGCGGCAAAATTGAGTGGGAAATGGGTCTATCCCTAATTTTAGAGCAACCATATTAAAATTTCATTTTCCATAATTTTGATTTTCCAGTGTTGATTTGCGCCCTTGGCACGACCATGGCGCGGACTAGTGTTATTTTTAGCCAGTTATTGTTGTTTGGTCCAAGACCTTTGGGTCTTGGACCTAAGTCTTCCCATGTGTAGAAATAACTATACTTAGCCATATTTCACCTTCATATCATACAAGACATTCACCAATCCAAACACTTAATCAAATATTTCACTCAAATTTCAAGTGCCAAAACTCATTTTGGATCTTAGAGATTTCATTCAAGCTTTAAGTCTCCATTCAGATCTTTATCAAGGAATTCTCCAAAGCTAAGGTATGTGGGTTTCAACCATTGGGTTCTTTCACCCATGGTGCCCAAGCTTTTTTTTTATATAAATCTCATGTTTCTAAGTTGATTTTATTATGGAACTCTTATTATGAATTTGACTATAAACTATGTTGGGGTTTCATAAAAGTGTGACTATTTAAGCATGTTTTGAGCTATGAATCTAGTATCTGTATCGAGATTTAATGAAGGATTTTAATGTATATTGCATAAGGGTATTACCAAGTATTGGTAAGTTGATTTACTTCAAGTTTTCTTGGATGATTTCACTCTTGAATTTCATGATTTTACACTAGCATGACACACACAATAAGTGTTTGATAAAATATCTGGATTAGGGTTCTTGAGTAATTGATGATCTATTGCATGGCCTATGAGACAAGTGACTTTATGATAGTGAAAGTAATGTATGAATATGTAGATTTCATGAAAAGTAGCTATAGTGTTACAAGTGACCATACCATATATGAGGGCTATGTACCTCATCCACCTTGTCAGGTGGTGGCAATCCCATATTACCATAGGTGAGGGGTATGTACCTCATCTACATTGTTGGGTGGTGGCAATCCCGTACTACTATAGATGAGGGATTGATACCTTATCCACCTTTCAAGCGAGTGGCATGTCTTGGATTCTAAGTATTAAGTTGCTTGGTGTATGATGATGGTCTCTTTCTTCACATGTAATAGGTTCTATATAAGCATGTTTTACTTCAAGCATCATTCATGCTTGTCATATTATTATTATGATATCCATTACTTGTGATATTGCATTTTGCCTATGTTGTCTATCTTTTATTGCATTGTATCCTACATACTTAGTACATTCAAATGTACTAATGTATAATCTATGCCTACATGATGTTACTATGTAGGAACCAGAGCTCCACTTGATCATCCTTTTCCTCCATATGGCTAGTACGATTTCTCTCAAAGCAAGTTAGTGAGTTGGAAATTGTGGCTATGAGAGTGAGCCCAGAGATTATCTTGGCCCCCGCTCCTATATATGTATTAGAGGTATTATTAGAACCTTATGACATGTTTATACTATATGATTGGCTTTTTATGTTTCTATGGTATCAAAGATGTCCCTTAGCCCCATATTTCCACTTTTTTTATCTATTGTTATTGTTTTATTGCTTTTGCGACCAGGAATTTATAATGTTATGTAAAGAGGCTTTTTTGGAGTTTCTTTAAGTTTCTAATTCATCATGTCATATCTAGGCCCTAGGCTTGGGTCATGACAAACTTTATATCAGATTACTAGGTTGTTAATGGTCCCCAGCGTCCAACACACTACGTTGATTAGAGTATTGTTCATGGTTGTGTTGTGGATCAGGACTATGAGCAAGAGGATATAAGACATTTTAGGAAATATTTCCCTTCTTCATGATCTATGATGTGCTATAAAAATTAGGTAAGGCTTCTCTCTCTAACAATTGTTCTTTGCCAATTTTAGATCATGCCTAACACAAGAGAAAGAAGTGCTTGTACACCCGAAGAACAACTGGCTCATAGAGAGCTCTAAGATGCTCTTACTTTGCTAGCTCAATTTATGGCTAACCAAGTCAACCAAAGGGCTTAAGCCCCTCATGATCCTACTTCGGCATCTTGGGTGAGGGACTTTGTGAGGACGAACCCATCGGAA
>DF360911.1:10049-22987 GCA_000787875.1 Solanum virginianum | reverse complement strand
GGAACTCTATTTACCTAATATGGATGAGGACCCTTAAGAATTTGTTGATTAGGTATACAAAGTGTTGGCTATTATAGCTTTTATGTTAGAGGAGAAGGCGGGGTTGGTGGGCCCAAATATGGTATACTCAATGGAAGAAAGAGAAGGAGAACAATAATGTGGTTCTTTTAGAGGAGTTTAAGGTGGCATTTCCCAAACGGTTCTTCCTCCTAAAGCTTAGGGAGTCCAAAATGATGGAGTTCATGAATTTGAAGCAAGGATCTATGAGTGTAAGGGAGCATGCCCTCAAGTTCAACCAATTGTCAAAATATGCCCCCTACTTGGTTATCAACCCAAGGTCTAGAATGAACAAGTTTGTGATGGGTGTATCATTTCTGGTGATTCTGGAGTGATGTCCTACTATGTTGATTAGTGAAATGGATTTGTCCTGCTTTATGACATGTTGAAAAATTGGAGGGGGAGAAATTGAGAAAGAGAAGGGATCATATGGCCAAGAGGGCCCATTTTGATAGTAAGTTCCAAAGTTGCAAAGGTGGCTGGTTTTATCAAGACCAAGGTCCTCACATACTCCTAATAGGAGATTTTCCAATGACTACCCAAGGGTCTAAGGTGATGGTGGTGTGGTGCCTAATGCTATATGTCCAAAATATGGTAAGGATCATGGTGGCCCTTGGTCATGATGTCCAAAACGTGGTAAGGGTGGTCATGGTGCCAATGACAACCAATACTTGTTTTGGTTGTAGAGAAGTAGGCCACCAGATGATTGATTGTCCACATAATCGTAACAAGGGTAAGGATGTTCGGTCACAAAGTTGGGGTGCGAATGCGATTCCTTTAGGGAGAGGAGGCCAACAAGGTGGTGCCCAAGGTACAATGGATTCTATGTACTCTAAGGGAGACAAAGGGTTGATGAGATGCCCAATCTCCTCAGTGGTATATTAAAAGTCTTTGATTTTGATGTGTATACATTGATAGACCCGGGTGCTACTATTTCTTTTGTTACTCCTTTTATTGCCAAAAAGTTTCATGTTGAGCCTAAATTGTTGTGTGAGTTTTATGAGGTATCTACTCCCATTGGTCCATCTATTATTTCTAGAAAGGTCTATAGGAATTATCTCATTTGCATTTTGCATAAAATATTGCCTTGTGACATTGTTGAGTTGGATATGGTGGATTTTGATGTCATTCTTGGGATGGATTGGTTGCATTTCATTCTGGTTCTACTTAGGACATTGTTGAGTTGGATATGGTGGATTTTGATGTCATTCTTGGGATGGATTGGTTGCATGCATATTATACATCGATTGATTGTAGAACCTGTAGGGTCAAGTTCCAATTCCCAAATGAAAATGTACTTGAATGGAAGAGCTATGATGTGGTGGTCAAAGGTGGGTTTATCTCTTGCATTAAAGCCCAAAAGTTGATCTCTAAGGGGTGTCTCTATCATCTTGTGAGGGTTAAGGATGTAGCATCCAGAGTCCTCCCTATAGAATCGGTTCTGGTGGTAAATTAGTTTCTTGATATCTTTCCTAATGACCTTCTCAGTATTCCTCCCAAAAGGGAAATAGATTTTGGCATAGACCTCCTCCCCGATACTCAACCCATTTCTATTCCTCGTTACTGTATGGCCCTGATAGAGTTAAAAGAGTTGAAGGAACAACTGAGGGACTTGTTGGAGAAGGGTTTTACTAGGCATGGAGGGTTTTATTAGGCCTAGCGAATCACCTTGGGGTGCACCATTGTTGTTTGTGAAAAAGAAGGATAGGTCCCTTAGAATGTGGATTGACTATCGACAACTTAATAGAGTCACCATTAAGAATAAGTATCCTCTACCAAGGATTGATGATTGTTTTGACCAACTTCAAGGGGCTAGTCACTTTAATAAGATTGATCGTTGGTCCGGGTATCATCAAGTGAATGTGAGGAAGTGTGATATTCCTAAGATGGCTATCCAGACTAGGTATGGGCATTGTTAATTTGTGGTTATGTCTTTTGGGTTGAACAATGTACCGGCTAATTTCATGGTTCTTATGAATAGGGTCTTTAAACCCTACCTTGATTTGTTTGTAGTGGTCTACATTAATGATATTTTGATCTATTCTCATAGTGATGAGGAGCACGTGACTCATTTGAGGGTGGTATTGCAAAAATTCAGGGAAGAGAAGTTGCATGCCAAGTATGAAAAATGTGATTTTTTGTTGAAAAAGGTTACCTTTCTAGGTCATGGGATATCGGGGGATGGTATTAAGGTGGACCCTAAAAAGATAGAAGTGATTAAAAAATTTCCTAGACCTTTGACCCCGTCGGATATTAGAAGCTTCTTGGGTTTAGTAAGTTACTACCGGAGGTTTGTGAATGGGTTCTCTTCTATAGTTTCTCCCATGACTAAGTTAACCCTAAAGAAGGCTAAGTTTGTGTGGACTGATGAGTGTGAAAAGAGTTTCAAAACTTTGAAGGATAAGCTTGTGTTCGCTCCTATCTTGTCTCTACCAGAAGGGTTTCAATGGTTTGTTGTGTAGTGTAATGACTCCTGGATTGGTTTGGGTTATGTTTTGATTAAAAATGGTAAGGTGATAGCCTATGCTTCTAAAAAAATTCAAAGTGCATGAAAAGAATTATCCTACTCATGATCTTAAATTGGCCACCATGCTATTTACTTTGAAAATTTGGCATCATTATTTGTATGGGGTGTATGTTGATATGTTTACTGATCATAAGAGTCTCCAATATGTGTTCACTCAAAAAGATCCCAACTTCAGACAATGAAGGTGGTTAGAGCTTCTTAAGGATTATGATATGAGTGTGCATTATCATCCCGGTAAGGCTAATTTTATGGTGGATACTTTGAGTAGGGTATCGATGGAAGCCCTAGCTCATGTTGATGATGGGGGGAAAGAGGTGGCTAGAGAGGTCCATCAGTTGGCTGGATTGGGGGTTAAGTTGGAAGAGGTCGATAATGGTGGTATTGTGGTTGTTGATGGTTCACAATCTTCCTTGGTTGATGAGGTAAAATCAAAGCAAGATCGTGACCCTCTCCTTGTTAGAATTGAAGGCCTTAGTGAGAGATGGCAAGGTGGAGGCTTTCTCCTAAGGGGGAGATGGTGCCCTTTGGTACTAAGGTAGGTTGTGTGTGCCTAATGTTTATGGCTTGAGGGAGAAGATTCTTGATAAGGCTCATAATTCTTCTTATTCTATTCATTCTGGTTCTACTTAGATGTATAGAGATTTGAGGTATGTGTTTTGGTGGGTAGGTATGAAGAAAGACATTGCCAAATTTGTATTCGGATGTCATTGTTGCCAACAAGTCAATGAGCATCAAAGGTCGGATAGCCTAGCCCAAGATATAGAGATTCCTACTTGGTAGTGGGAGAAATCAACATGGACTTTGTGGTTGGGTTGCCTAAGACTAGAAAGGGTTTGATTCTATTTGGGTTGTGGTTGATAGAATGACAAAGTCGGCTCACTTCCTATCGGTAAAGACTAATTATAGGGCCAAAGACTATGCTTAGTTGTACATTCATGAGTTGGTTAGATTGCACGGGGTGCCTTTTTCTATCATACCGAATCGTGGTGCTCAATTCACTTCACACTTTTGGAGGTCCTTCCAAAGAGTTCTTGGTACCAAGGTTAAGCTTAGTATGGCCTTTCACCCTCAAACAGATCACCAAGCCAAAAGAACCATCCAAACTCTTTATGATATGCTTAGAGCTTGTAATTTGGAGTTTAAGGGTAGTTGGGATGATCATCTTCCATTGATTGAGTTTGTTTATAATAATAGCTATCATTCTAGCATTGGTATAGCTCCTTTTGAGGTACTCTATGGTAGACATTGTAGATCACTGGTTGGTCAGTTTGAAGTGAGAGAAATGGCATTGTTAGGTCCAAATCTGGTCATGGAGGCTATGGAGAATGTAAGGTCGATTACGAAAAGGTTGTAAATACTCCGATGGGAGGAGACAGGAGTAGCCCAAAGTTGTCAAAAGTCCAATGCCGCTATGAGGAGACAGGAGCTTGAATTTCAAGTTGGTGATTGGGTCTATTTGAAGGTTTCACCCATGAAGGGTGTGGTTTGATTTGGTAAGAAAGGTAAATTGAGTCCAAGATTTGTGGGTCCTTGTAGAGTGTTGAGAAGGATTGGCAAGATGGCTTATGAGTTAGATTTGCCTAGTTAAATGGACTTGGTTCATCCGTTCTTTCATGTATCCATGACAAGGAAATGTGTAGTTTATCTGAATGTTATGTTCCATTGAATGTTGTGAGTACTGTTGAAGAAAACTTGACTTATGAAGCGGTTCCAGAAGAGATTTTGGATAGACAAGTGAACAGGTTGAGGAACAAGGATGTGGCTTCCGTTAAGGTTCTTTGGAGGAATAAACAAGTCAAAAGTGCAACATGGGAGGCCGAGGAGGACATGCAAAAGCGATACCTCTATCTCTTCCATTCTACTCAGGCCTATGGTACTAATTCTAAGTCTTCTATGTGATTTCATGTCTCATGTATCAGCACTTTATGTCATTGCGCGCATTCATGTTTATGTTGACAAGTTCATGGTGATTTTGACACTTATGTTGAGATTTTTGAAATGATGTTTAAGTGCATTATTGCATTTTTGTAGGGGCTAATTTCTTCATGATTACTCTTCTTATGTACCTCTCTTTGACATTTGGGGATGAATGTTCCCAAGGGGGAGATATTGAAACGACCCTAGAAAATGCTCAAAAATGTGCCTTAGAAGTGCCTAAAATCGTAATTTTCATATAACTCAAACTCCATGCTTGATATCAAAAATCTTATTTTATATTCTTGATCACGGGAAAAAATTGAATGGGAAATAGGTCTAACCCCAATTTTAGAGCAACCGTATCAAAATTTCATTTTCCATAATTTTGCTTATCCAGTTTTGATTTGTGCCCTTGGCGCGATGCAGCCAGGGCGCGAACTAGTATTATTTTTTGCTAGTTTTTGTAGTTTGGTCCAAGGCCTTTGGGTCTTTTGCCTAAACCTTCCCATGTATAGTAATAGCTATACTTAACCATATTTCACCTTCATATAATACAAGATATTCCCCAATACTCTCCCAAACACTAAGATAAATATTTTACTCAAAATTCAGGTGCAAAAACTCATTCCAAATCTTAGGGATTTCATTCAAGCTTCAAGTCTCCATTCCAATCTTCATCAAGGAATTCTCCAAAGCTAAGGTATGTGGGTTTCAAACATTGGGTCCTTTCACCCATGGTGCCCAAGCTCCTTTTTACATAAATCTCATGTTTTTAAGTTTATTTTACTTATGGGTCTCCTATTATGAATTTGACTATGAACTATGTTGGGTTTCATAAACGTGTGACATTTTAAGCATGTTTTAAGCTATGAATCTAGTATCTATTTTGAGATTTGATGAAGGATTTCAATGTATATTGCATGAGGGTATTACCAAGTATTAGTAGGTTGATTTACTTCAAGTTTTCTTATATGATTTCACTCTTGAATTGCATAATTTTACACTACCATTATGTACCCACCAAGTGATTGATAAAATGTTCGGATTAAGATTCTTGAGTTATTGATAATCTATTGCATAGCCTGTGAGACAAGTGACTTTCTGATGATGAAAGGTATGTATGAATGTGTTGATTTCATAGAAAGTAGTTATAATGTTGCAAGTGACCATACCATAGATGAGGGGTATGTACTTCATCCACCTTGTCGAGTGGTGATAATCCTGTACTACCATAGATGAGGGGTATGTACCTCATCCACCTTATCAGGTTGTAGCATTCCCGTACTACCATAGGTGAGGGGTACGTACCTCATTCACCTTATCCGGTGGTGGCAATCCCGTACTAACAAACATGAGGGTAGATTCCTCATCCACTTTCCAAGGGGGTAGCATGTCTTGGATTCCAAGAATTAAGTTGCTCGTTCTATGATGATGGTCTCTTTCTTCACATGTAATACTTTCTATATAAGCATGTATTACTTCAAGAATCATTCATACTTGTCATATTGTTATTATGCTATCATGTTATCAATTACTTATGATATTGCATTTTTCCTTTGTTGCCTATCTCTTGTTGTATTGCATCTTACATACTTAGTACATTCAAATATGCTAGTGCATATTGTATGCCTACATGATGTTACCCTATAGGAACCGTAGCTCTACCTCCACAATTTCTCTCATAGCAAGTTGGTTATTCCTCAACTCCAAGAACATACTTCTCTTGATTTATGCTATGTGTTGACTCTTCTTATGTTGGAAACTTATGGCTATGAGGGTGAGCCTGGAGATTGTCTTGGCCCCCGCTCCTATAGATATATTAGAGGTGTTGTTGGAACCTTATGACATGTTAATGCTATACTATTGGCTTGTTATGTTTCTATGGTATCAAAGATGTCCCTTAGTCCCGTATTTGCCCTTTTTCTATCTATTCTTGTTGTTTTATTGTTTTCACGATCAAGGATATGTGATGACATGCTAAGAGGCTTGCTTTGAGTTCCTTTGGGTTCCCCATTCATTATGTCACGTCTAGGCCCTAGGCTTGGGTCGTGACAATTTAAAAGGATGTCATTTGGTTTGTCTAATATACCAATAACATTCCAGATATTGATGGTGTCAATTTTCTATGACATGGTGGAAATCACTATTGAGGTGTTCAAATATGACTTTAGTTTGGTTGGAGGCTCATTCAAAGATTGCTTGAAGCATTTGCATGTAGTGCCTCGGCGATGTGAAGAATGCCATCTAGTTCTTAATTGGGAAAAGTGACACTTCATGGTGAAGGAATGCATTATGTTAGGGCACAGAATCTCCATCAAAGGCATTGAGGTAGATAGAGAAAAAGTGGAGGTTATTGAGAAGCTTCCTCCACCTATCTCTTTCAAGGGTGTGAGAAGTTTCCTAGGCCATATAGGTTTTTACATGTGCTTTATAAAGAACCTATCAAAGATTGCACACCCTTTGTGCAAACTACTTGAGAAGGATGATAAGTTCATGTTAGAAGATGGATGTTTGAAACCTTTTGAAGCGGTGAAGCAAAAGTTTATGTTAGCACCTATCACAGTTGCTCTAGATTGCTCAAAGCCCTTCTATATCATGTGTGATACAATTGGGATTTCACTTGGTGTGGTTTTGGGAAAACACAAAGAAATGATTCTACATCCCATCTATTATGCCAACAAAGCTATAAGTACAGCACAGAAGAACTACACTGTCATAGAGCAGGAGTTGCTTGCAGCGGTCTTTGCGTTCGACAAATTCCGGTCTTACTTTTGGGAACCAAGGTCATTGTACCTACTAACCATTAAGCATTGTGATAATTGTGAACAAGGATGCAAAATTGAGATTGATTCGATGGGTCCTTCTTCTTCAAGAGTTTAACTTTGATGCGATTGATAGAAAAGGGACTGAAAATCATATTGCAGATAGCCTATCCTGATTAGAGGAAGAGGCCATGGTAAAGTTCGATGATGGGGTGTAAATTGATGATTCATTTCTTTATGAGAGAGTACTAGCAACATCTCATGACTTGATACCATGGTTTGCAGATTATGCAAACTATTTGGTTAGTGATATTGTGCCACAAGACTTCACTACTCACCAGCGGTATATGTTTATGTCTGATGTGAGAAAGTTTTTCTAGGATGATCCATATTTGTTTCACATTTGTGCAGATGGATTATTCGCCATTGTGTTCCTGAGGTCAAAATAATGAGTATCCTAGAGGTGTGCCACTCATCTATGGTGGGCTGGCATCATAATGGAATTCGGACAATACACAAGATCTCAATGACTATACTAAGGCTAGTAACAGATTGCAGAGAGAAGGTGGTGTTTCATGCAAGCACGAACTCTCTTTAAACCCCATTATAGTGATTGAATTATTCAATGTTTGGGGGATGGATTTCATATGCCCATTTGTTAGCTCTCATGGGAACAAGTATATTCTAGTGGTTGTGGACAATGTATCAAAATCAGTGGAGGTGCTAGCACTTCCCAATAAAGAAGGTAAGAGTGCCATAATATTCTTCAAAACAAACACCTTCTCAAGATTTAGTACCCCTCGAGAAATCATTAGTGATGGGGGTTCCCATTTTTGCAATAGGTTGTTCGAAGCTCTATTTGAAAAATATGGGGTAAACCATACCAACCATAGATGACTGGACAAGTTGAGGTTTCCAGTAAGGAGATCAATCAGACGTTGTCACAACTATGAATGCAAATCTGACTGACTTGTCGTAAAAGCATGATGATTCATTATTGGCATACCAAACTGCTTTCAAGACTCACAAAGATATGTATCCTTACCAACTTGTCTTTGGTAAAGCTTGTCACTTATCAGTAGATCTTGAGCACAAGGTGTTGAGAGCTCTCAAAAAATTGAATCTGGATTGGAATGATGCAGCTAACTTAAGGTTGAACCAACTCAACAAGCTTGATGAGTTCCGTTTGAAAGCATATGAGAGCTCAGCCCTATATAAGCAAAGAATGAAGTTGCAACATGATCGTCATATTGAGAATTTCCAGTTTGCACCAGGGGATTTGTATTGGTATACAACTCCAGACTTAAGTTATTCCCTGGGGAACTCAAGTCCAGATGGTTGGCGACATTCAATGTTTCACATATTTTCGACCATAGGGCTGTTGAGTTAGAAAAGAGAAATGGCATAAAATTTAAAATAAATGGCCAAAGATTCAAACTATATCTTGGAAATATTGAAGAAGTGTGGACAGTGGAAGCATGGACACTTTGCAAATTCTAAGTACCGAAGTTGTCTAAGTCGTGCCACGACATTAAATCAGGTGCATCTTGGGAGGTAACCCAAGATGGAGACTAGTGCTTAGGCACCTAGATATATTCTGTTTTTAGCCCTATGCTTTGAGTTAGACATATTTTATGAAACGACCCAAAAGGTTCCTAAAAATGTGCCTCGAAAATGCCCATAATCATTATTTCCATATATCTCAAAATACATGCATGATATCTAAAAACCAACTTCATATTCTTGATCGGGGGCGAATTTGAGTGGAAAAAGCGCAGATGAGTGTTAATTTTTGCTAGTTTTGTTCTTTCAGTCCAAGGCCTTTGGGTATTGGGCCTAAACTGCTTCATGCGTAAAAATACCTATACTTAGTCATATTTCACCTTCATATCATACAAGATATTCCCCAAAACCTTATCAAACATTTAGCCAAATATTTCACTCAAAATCAAGTGTCCCAAACTCATTTCTAAATTCAAGAAATTCAATCAAGCTTCAAGTTCTCATCTCAATCTTCATCAAGGAATTCTCCAAAGTTGAGATATATTGATTTCAACCATTGGGTCCTTTCACCTATGGTGCCCAAGCTTCCTTTTTAGATAAATTGAATGTTTCTAAGTTGATTTACTTATGGGTCTTCTTATATGAATTTGACTATGAACTATATTGGAATTTGCTTTTGTTTATGCATGTTTTGAGTTATGAATCTAAGATCTATGATGAGTTTTGATGAGGGGTTTCAATGTATTTTTCATGATGGTATTACCAAGTGTTGGTGGGTTGATTTACTTCAAATTTTCTTACATAATTTCACTCATAAATTGCATGGCTTTACACTAGCATTACACACCCACCAAGTATTCGATAAAATGTCCGGTTTAGGGTTTTTGAGCTATTGATGATCCATTGCATAACCTATGACTTGAATGATTTTATGATCATGATGATAGTCTCTTCCTACACATGTTATATGTTCTACATAAGCATGTTTACCTCAATTGTCATTCATGTATGACATGTCACTATATGCTCATTTATTGCCTAATTATGCATTTTTCGATTATGTTGCCTATATCTTGTTGCATTGCATCCTACATACTTAGTAAATTCAAATGTGCTAACACATACTATGCCTAAATGATGTTACCATGTAGGAACCAAAGCTCCCCTTGATCATCTTCCTCCTCCTTGTGGCTAATACTATCTCCTCAAAGCAAGTTCGGTGAGTCCTCATATCCAAGGATGATATCTTTTGGTTCATATGTTATACAAAGACACTCTTTCTTGTAATATATGATTTAACAATGAGGGTGAGCCCAGAAAGTTGTCTTAGCCCCCGCTCAATTCTAAGTATAAAAGTATTATTGGATAAGTTATATAATTATGCTTGAGCTTTGACTCTCTTGACATTTTATGTAATGAAATATTTCACTTAGTCCTTTTTATCCTGTTTCTTCTATCTTGTTGTTTTTTAAATGCTTCCATGACCATGGATGTGTAATGATTTATTAACAGGCTTGTTTGGGTTCCCTTTTCATCATCTCACGTCTAGACACTAGGCTTAGGTCATGGCAAACTTGGTATTAGAGCACTAGGTTGTTAATGGTCCTCGACATCCAACACACCGCGTCAATTAGAGTCTTCTTCATAGTTGTGAAGTGCACCACGACTATGAGCAAGAGGCTATGAGACATTTTAGAAAATATTTCCCTTCTTCTTACTTTATGTCATGCAGTAGAAGTTAAGGTAAGATTTTCCCCTAACGAATGTTTTTTTGCTATACTAGATCATGCCTATCCCAAGAGGAAGAAAAGCCAGCACTCTGAAAGAACAACTGGCTCATGAAGAGTTCCGGGATATTATTGTCATGCTAGCTCAATTCATGACCAATCAAATCAATCAAGGAGCCCAAGGCCCTCATGCTCCTACCTCAGCATCTAGGGTAATAGATTTCATGAGGATGAACCCACCAGAGTTCAATGGATCTAAAGTGGATAAGGACCCTCAAGAATTTACTGATGAGGTGTATAAAGTGTTGTCTATTATGGATGTTAGATCAAAAGAGAAGGCATATTTGGCGGGTTACCAACTCAAAGGGGTGGCCCAAATATGGTATACTCAATGGAAGGAGGAGAAGGGGAACAACAATGTGATCCTTTGGGAGGAGTTTAAGGCAGCTTACCTCAACTAATTTTTCCCTCTTGAGCTTAGGGAGGCAAAAATGATGGAGTTCATGAATTGGAAGTAAGGATCTATATGTGTGATGGAGTATCCCCTCTAGTTCAACCAACTCTATAAATATGCTCCACACTTGGTTGCCGACCCGAGGTCTAGATGGAACAAGTTTGTGATAGGTGTATCTGATTTAGTGAATGAAGAATATTGTGTCATCATATTGATAAATGACATGGACTTGTCCCACCTTATGACTTATGCCGAACAATTGGAGGGGAAATATTAAGAAATAGAAGGGGTAATGATGCCAAGAGGGCCCATTTTGATAGTAAGTTCCAAAGTCTGAAAGATGGCCGGTTTCATCAAGTTTAAGGGTCTTCTCATGCTCCCAATAGAAGGTTTCCTAGTGACTATCTAAGGGCCCAAGGTGATGATGGTGTGGTGCCTAATGCTATGTGCAGAGGTTTTATCAGTTTTCTAGATTAGGGGTTAGGTTGGAAGAGGTTGATAATGGTGGTATTGTGGTTGTTGATGGCACAAAATCTTCATTGGTTGATAAGATAAAAGCAAAGCAAGATCTTGATCCCTCCTTGATAGAATTGAAGGCCTTGGTGAGAGAAGGCAAGGTGGAGTCGATGTTAGTCCATAAGATTGGGGTGCAAATCAATTCCTTTGGGGAGAAAAGGCCAAAAAGGTGGTGCCCCAAGGCATAATTGATTCTATGCTCTTCAAGGAAGGCAAGGGGTAGATGAGGTTCCCAATGTCATCACTGATATGTTAAAAGTCTTTGATCTTGATGTGTATGCACCGATAGACCCAGGTGCCACCCTTTCTTTTGTTACTCATTTTTTTACCAAAAAGTTTCATGTTGAGCCCGAATTGTTATATGAGTCTTATAAGGTATCTACTCACTTTGGTGCATCTATTGTTGCTAGAAAGGTCTATAGGAATTGTCCCATTTGCATTTTGTAGAAGATTTTGCCTTATGATCTTGTTGAGTTGGATATCGTGGATTTTGATGTCATTCATGGGATGGATTGGTTGAAAGCATATTATGCCTCTTTTGATTGTAGAACCCGTAGGGTCAAAGTCCAATTCCCAAATGAACCTATCCTTGAATGTGAGAGTCATGACATATCATTCAAGGGTAGGTATATCATCTTGTGAGGGTTAGGGATATGGAGTCTAAAGCCCTTCCTATAAAGTCAGTTCTGATGGTAAATGAGTTTCTTGATGTCTTCCCTAATGATCCTCCTGGTGTTCCTCCCAAAGGGAAAATAGATTTTGGCATAGACCTCCTCCCCGATACTCAACCCATTTTTATTCCTCCTTACCGTATGGCCCTAGTGGAGTTGAAAGAGATGAAGGAACAATTTTGGGATTTGTTAGAGAAAGGTTTTATTAGGCGAAGCCAAACAACTTGGGGTGCACCAATGTTGTTTGTGAAGATGAAGGATGGTTCTCTTAGGATATGTATTGACTACCGGCAACTTAAAAGGGTCACCATAAAGAACAAGTATCCTCTACCAAGGATTGATGATCTATTTGACAAACCTCAAGGGGCTAGTCACTTCTCTAAGATTGATCTTTGATCTGGGTATCATCAAGTGAAAGTAAGGGAGTGTGACATTCGTAAGATGGCCTTTCAGACTAGGTATGGGCATTATGAATTTGTGGTTATGTCTTTTTGGGTTGACCAATGCACCGGTTATCTTCATGGATCTTATGAATGGGGTCTTTAAACCCTACCTTAATAGGTTTGTGGTGGTTTTGATTGATGATATTTTGATCTATTTCCATAGTGAGGATGAGCATATAGGTCATTTGTAGGTGGTGCTACAAAAATTGAGTGAAGAGAAGTCGTATGCTAAGTATGAGAAATGTGAATTTTTGTTGAAGGATGTTTCCTTTCTCGGTCATGTGGTGTCGGGGGATAGTATTAAGGTGGATCCTAAAAAGACATAAGTGATTAGAAATTAGCCTAGACTTTTGAGTCCATC
>DF360912.1:22211-54561 GCA_000787875.1 Solanum virginianum | reverse complement strand
TCTTATGATCGCCTTGTCACCAATGGCTAGAGATGAGGCAAGGCGACTCTTCATCTTCTTTTAGCTTTGTGGCTAGGCAAAATACTTATGGCTTACAATTGATTAAATAACAAATAGACATACTGTGAACTGCTTAATTTTAGGACCAAACAATAACTGGGACAATTTAGCATTGTGGTAGATATGGTGAAGGTGGCTCCATTGTCTGTTTCTATCCTATTCCATTTTCGATGATGAATGACATACTTATGCCCTAAGCCAAATAAGAATCAATGTGGCAGTGGAACAGCCAAACACCATACACGAGCAGGAACATCGATTGTACACTAAAACCAATGTTGAACTCGTACAACTTAGTTCCAAATCTTAGTTGCCAAAGTTCTTGTGAAACATTGCCAGTGCAGTCTAATTGCACCAGTGGAACAGGAGGGAAGTCCAACGTATAATTACCTGAAATGTTGTTCATGCTAGTAGCAAAACGTGTATTAATAGGACCTTGACATCTAGGACCAGGGTTGCAATTCAATAAGCCTAATCCTACAGTGAAAAATAAGTTCTCATCAATTTGATAACAACAACAACAACATACCCAGTGTAATCCCACAAGTGGGGTCTGGGGAGTGGTTAGCGAAACTAGTGGCAGTGGTTGTATCACTGAAGGCTGGAAGTTGAGGCAACAAAGGCCTTGATTAACTGTGAGAATCACATTAATTGTTTGTCCAGCTCCAATCTTTTTTTTAGCAAAATACTTTTTTTTAATTAATTAAAGTATGAAATACACATAACACAGTCAATGTCATTATACAGTACTTGGAGAGGGATCAGAAACACCCTATAAGACTTTATTTTTAAATAACACAATCATCAAAGAAAGCATATATTTTGTAAACTTGTCAAAGTCCTGGCTGGGGATTTTGGTTCTACTGAAGTTCAAGGGATGCATTCTCCTATTCCAGTAGAATTTCCCTCTTCTGAAAATTCATTTTCCAACTGCTTCATCTCTCTTACATTCAAACAACTTAATCCTTCACCAACCAGATGCCTGTTTGAATTCTGCATCATTTGTATCTGTTGGCACAACTTTTTTTAATTGTTGTTGACAAAAGTGAGCATTAAGCTCTTGAGTGGTGCAAGCATTGAGGTTTCAACAGTGGCCTTCTTGTAATAGCCAATGACAAAACCAGTAAATACTTGACCCACCTTCAAAGTAAAGGGATTTTTTATTCTCATTCTCCTTTCTATTGTATTAACTCTCACACCAATGCTATTACTATTGCTGCTACTTGTACTACTGTCGGTATACATTACACAAACTCAGTCTTCAGTCTTGTTTATCAAAAAAATTTTCAAATAATCAGAGGCCCGCTTTAATGTTGATCTCCAAAATATTTTTGAGCTCCATGCAATAGGAAATGCACTCCATGTCTGTGGTGTCCACTTTGTAACAGTGAGCTTGTGATTTGTAGTTGAGAGGAAAAGCTGTTGATTGAGTGCAGCGTTGATCACCCTCAGGAGAACTGATTCTCCGAGAATCACCAAGAATTTTACAGTACCTTGTGTAGAGCATCTGTAGAGGTCACCAGGTTGACCATTGATAGTATATGCATCAGAAACATTGATTTCTGTTCGGACGTTTCTTACTTATAATTTTTTAGATTAGTCACACTACTTACAATGGTTTTATATTTTACATTTCATCTTTTCACAAATTTATTTTTTTCAGGTCCTATAATCTGAAGTTTGCGAATTTTACACTGGGAGATTTTAATATGCACAAGACAAACTCATTCGAAGACATTATTCAATAGGATAGATATTAGTAAGAACAATATAAGTTTATTTTTATAAGTTGTGACGTTCATATTTTGGATTACTCCTTCCTTTTATTTATCTAGATTTAATAGAGATCTATTATATTTTAAGGATTAATAAAGAGATATTTTTAACTATTGCCAACAAGTTTGATGGATTTCAGTATATAATTGTTTGACAAATGTAGTAGTTATTATTAATAGTTCCTACTAATCAATGTTGACGTTAGATAAATGGATGCTAAAAGGGTAAAACTAAGACATTTTTGGAAGGGATATTGTAGTCATAACATGCGATTTTAAAATTGCCCCGTTAAAAAACTACCTTTTAGCGGCTATTTATTTGAATTCTTTGACTAAAATATTGGGTGCTAAAGGACAATTTCCAGCAAATACAAACAACATTTAGCAACCAATATAGTTGCGCAAACAATTGCCGTTAAAACTACTACCTTTTAGTGGCTATTTATTTTGATTTATCGACTGAAACAGTGGACGCTAAAAGACCAACGTTAACGGATATGAAGTACATGTGGTAGCTAATATAATTGCCGCAAACAATTGACATAAAAGCTAATGGTATTTATATGGTACCCTTTACCCGCAATACCCACAATGGCCGGGAAAGGCTTTGCCGACCCCAACATTGCCGGCAAAACACCATTAGCCGGTATAGGATATTGCGGCAAATATTATTGCCGCTAAAAGTCTCTTTTGTAGTAGTGTCTCTAGCACTAAGTAAACACTGTTTTATCACACTTAAAAACTATAGCAGGTACTGAGCATAACATGGAGGAAGCAAACCCAAAAGATGAAGAAGAAACGTAGATGAAAGGGGGGAAAAAGCAACAGACAACAAGGCCGATAGAGATGGTGGGAAGTGCCAACTGTTTATGTTTTAGCGTTGTAACCAAGGAGACTCATGTCAATTTGTCCTCTCTGCGGCAGATACTGTTCTGTCCTTAGAAGTATTGGACTCACATTGCTTAACAAGAGAAAGATGCCTCCTGCCCAGGAGCAGTCTAGCTCTTCTTAGATGTCTCCTCATACACACCAAACAATCTATTTAAATTGGCTTATGATTTTTAACTTATAACTTCTAGCTTCTTTTATTGATGGAAAAGTGAGAACTTTGATTCTCTTGACGCAATTGCTGCTCCCTTCGTCTCATTTTATGTAATGTAACACCCTTTTTTGCTATCTATTAATAGATTTTTTACTTTCCCTTTGATAAAGAGTATATTGCTGTTGTAACGTATTTTGCTCAACAACAAAGATCAGATCAGTAGAGCAAATTCCTATGGCCACAAATCAGAGAATTCGAAAAATGAGCGAAAGCATGCAGGAGCCGAAACATTTCTTTTTTTCCAATGAAAACTATGCGGCAAATTACAAGATTCCAAAGGAGGAAAAGAAAAGGTTCAATCATCACCATTATCCAACCAATAACAACAACGGATACTATCGATAGTTCTAGAAAAAGTGAATATAATTGCAATAAACAGAGGGAAACTTAATATGACATATTATTGTAGCATTGATTAATGGGCAGCTATTTTTGTTGGGAAAAACCAAAATAACAGCAGATTTTTTTTCGAAATCTAAACAATCAAAATCAAGACTAAATAGAAAGAAAAGGTAAAAATAAATACTGTTAGACGAAATAGTTCTCCTGTAATCAATTAGTAATATTTGACATGATAAACAAATTACAAGAATGCATGGATCAATTAAATTATGCTCTGCATTCAATTAGTAATATTTAACATCAATGGTTGCGTCCATTTATACAAATCAAATCCACCAATTTGAGGGGTACTCCAACTATTACTATTAGATCTATAGAGTCGAAACCCCAAACCAAAACTCATCGGAAAAATCAAATTAATAAGTAAACCCAATGGATCTGGCAATTCGACAGCAAAATCTAATCGGAAAAGAAGAAAATAATAAGCAGAAGCATACCTATAGGATAAAGAGTAGCTGCAGCAGAACGGTAAAAGAATACAACACTTCTTCATCCAGTAGATTATGATAACTTTAACATTGGTGGGAAGAAATATCAATATACATACCTGTAGCTGGAATTCTGATAGAAGCCGTCGTACATCCTGAACTTGACACTGGAAGTGAAAATAATTTCAAAACGTCAGTGCAACAAGCAAGGAAACTCTAACAATTTAAAAAATCCTCAGCAATGGAAAACTAAAATTAACAACCCCACAAAGTTGATTTAGTTGAAATAAATTTTTTTATTTTTTACACTGAAAATCCATATGAGCAGAAAGAAAGACCAAATTAATTACTGCATGTGACAGAAAAGTATTGAAATGCAACATGGGTGAACTAAAAAACGAAATCACAAAACAAAAATTGAAGCTTCAAATTATTGGGGTCTTCTAAGGAAAAGTAAAACTGAACATTAACAACAAATCCTAATAAAAAAAGGAAAGAAAATAATGTGAGAACTACAACATACCAGACAAACAGAGATGGGAGAAATCAAAAGTGATCTTTTTGAACATAAACAAAGTGAAGAAAGCAAAGTTTCAAAATAGATCCGAATCTATTTTTCTCAGAAAAATCAAATTGGGGAAAAAAGTAACTTTAATTATATGGGTGAATATTAAAACTCCGGGTAGAAGGTGGAAGAGACAGTATGGGAAGAAGAGGAACCAACTGGGGATTTTCATTCAATTGTGACTCCTCATAAAGCAATAGAACAGAACATCAACACATTTTATGTTGATTTAAGTCATAAAATGATGAATTAATGTCGTGTTATGATCTGTATCTCCTCATAAAGCAATAGAACAGAACATCAACACATTTTATGTTGATTTAAGTCATAAAATGATGAATTACATCGGATTTATGATATTATATGCATGTCCCTTTTAAAAGCTTGTTTGAGCATGGGTGCTTTATGTATGAATTTAAATGTGGATTTAATTATGATTTTACTTCAAGTTCATACTATAATATTGATTTTAGAGTGAATCTCAATTACCCATGCCATTCTCACATAATTCAGAGCATATATGCATTCATGTTCATGAGATTTTTATGGAAATTATGAAGTGGGTTAAGACCAATTATGTTCTATGATATGATTTTGATAAAGCATTGGTTATGACAAGAATATGATCACATATATGCCTATTGATTTTGGCTCTTTGAGCATTTTGGATGCTTGCACCATTTTGTATATGTAAATGAGTTATTTCTACGCATGAGTATTATGACTATTAACTATGAATTTGGCATTTGAGCCTAAGTATGAACTATTATGATTGGTGTTTGGCTTTTAAGCCTAATAATGTTTTGAAATGGTTTTGAAAAGGTTTATTGTCACTTTTGAAAGCATGTATCTATAATTGTATATGTATTCTTATGGGATGACGACTAAGCATTAATGGATTGAGGGTTCTCTCTTTTCTCGAACTATGTGCCTAACATAGGTTCCTTCCAAAATGGGAGACCCGTAAAAAAGGTTGCTTCATACAAAATGGGAGGCCCATAAGGTGAAGCGTAATATATTGTGATTTTGTGAAAATCCTATCCGAAATGGGAGGCCCGTAAGGATAGGTTACTTAATACGAAATGGGAGGTTCGTATGCTGAAGTATGGTTTACCTTTGGGAAGTAGACCACCTCTTTACAGATGAGGGGTAATCATTGGGATTTCATGATATGGGTGCAGTGATAAGAATCACAAGGTTGCTGATTGTCCGAAAAACCCATAGAAGGGTCAAGGCCAGGTGGCTCGGGGTGAATAAGGCCAGTATAGAGCTCCTTGAGGTGGGGCCCAAAGGAATAATAGGACATCCCCACTATATTTATGAGCATCATTTGCACTTTATGCATCATGACTTTCATAGCATCTTGTTATATTACATTCTTTGCTATATATATCTCTTCCTATATTGTATGCTCTTGCCATCTAAAATCATGTGCAGGTTTTGGTAAGTTACAATATATTACATTCCTTGCTATATATTTCCTTTTATATTATGTGTCTTTGTTATTTAACATTGATATGCAGGTTTTGGTAAGTTACAAGCATTACACCCCACATACTTAGTACATTCAAACGTACTAACGCATACTTTTGCCTACATGATTTCACCATGTAGGGACCTGAGATTTCATTCATCCACCGAACGACGTCTAGCTAGGATTTCAAGTTATACTTGTTGTGGTGAGTCCTATCTTCCAAGGACAAGCCACCTCCTCTTCTACCTATGTCAAGTCCTATCTTCCAAGGACAAGCCACTACCTCTTCTACCTATGTTATTCTTTTCTACTTTAGATACTTTGAGGGTGAGCCTGGAGTATGTGTTGGTCCCCGACCTATCTTATGTAGAGGCATTGTTGAAAATCTTGTGTACTCATTTTATCTTATGCTAAGTGTTGTATGGGATTCTTGTTCATAGCTACTTATGAATGATGTTGTTATAAGATAATCTTATGTTATGATGTGGAAAGATCCTAAGTCTCGAATTGCCCCCATAGCGTGAGTCATACTTACCCGCCCTTTAATTATTATGTGCTATATGCTATGTGAATTCATGCTAATCCCTTTCCCTAAGATGCCCCCATAATGTGAGTCCTATTTTCTCATCCCTTAGAATTATGTATTTACTTTGAATGCACTACTGAACCGATGATGTGGATTTTGGTACTTTGAGGCTTGTTTGGGAACTCTCGGGTCCCCATTCATCGTGTCACTCCTAGAGCCTAGGTTCGGGTCATGACAGAGATGGTATCAAAGCTCTAGGTTTGTAAATGATTCTCGGAGTCCAACATACCACGTCAAGTAGAGTCCTATTCATGGGTGTGAAGTGCACCAAGCCTATAAGTGGGAGGCTATGATGATGTTTTAGGAATTGTCTCACTTATTCATGTCTTATGTCGTGTTATGATCTGTATGTACTTAGTTTCCTTATCTTGATGGTATCGTTGTTCCATTTCAAAAGATGTCTCATGGTAGACCTGCCAGACCAGCCCCAGCTAATACAGGCCAAGTACCTCAATGGCCTGTGGATGAGCCTATCTCCAATGGTGAATTCGTGATGGCCTTTGTCATGCTAGCCAGGTGGTGACTACTCAGACTAGGCAGGCTAATATTTCTCAGGATCCCACTCCAGTTTCTAGAGTGAGGGATTTCACCCGGATGAATCCTCCCTAATTCGTTGGGTCTAAGCTGACGAGGATGCTTAGGAGTTCATTGATGAGGTTACAAAGTTATTGAATGTCATGGGTGTCACTTCTGAGGAGAGGGCTGAACTGGCTGCCTATTAGTTGAAGGATGTGACCCAGGTGTGGTATATACTGTAGACTATGGAGAGGGTTTGCGGCAATGCTATTAATTGGGAGGAATTCAAGCTCACTTTTTTTGGATTCTTTCTTCCCACTTGAGCTTAGGGAAGCCAAGATGATTGAATTTATCAGCCAGAAACAAGGAAATATGAGTGTGAGAGATTATGCTCTCAAGTTCACCAAACTCTCCAAGTATGCTTCGACACTCGTGATGGATCCCCGTGTTAGAATGCAAAAGTTCATTTCTAGTATCTCTGACTCACTTATGAAGGAATGACGCACCACCATGCTCATCTCGAACATGAATATTTCTAGGCTCATGGTGTAGGACGAACAGATTAAAGGGGAGAAACTCAAGGAGAGGAGAGTTTATGATGCTAAGAGAGCCCGGTTTGATGGTGGGTTCTCCGGTTCTCGGGGTGATGGTTTTAGTTGCTTCCAATAGGGCTAAGGTTTGGTTGCTCGAGTTGCTAATGCTAAGGTGCCTCCTTCTAAGTCACCAGTTGGTGGTGGACAGCGGTATCCCTTGTGTGAGAAGTGTCAAAAGTACCACACGAGTGACTGTTGGAGAATCTCGAGTGCTTGATATGGGTGCAGTGATAAGAATCACAAGGTTGCTGATTGTCCGAAAAACCCATAGAAGGGTCAAGGCCAGGTGGCTCGGGGTGAATAAGGCCAGTATAGAGCTCCTTGAGGTGGGGCCCAAAGGAATAATAGGTTTTACGCTCTCCATGCCCGTCAGGAAGCTGAGGAGGCCCTAGATGTTGTTACCGGTATGTTAAAAGTCTTTGATTTTGATGCTTATGCTTTCCTTGACCTGAGTGCAAACTTGTCTTTTATGACTCCTCTGTTAGCTGTTAAATTTGGTTTGAGTCCAGAAATTTGAGGGATCCTTACTCAGTTTATACCCCTGTGGGTGAATCTGTTGTTGCACGTATGGTTTATCATGGTTGTCCTTTTTCTGTGTTACATAAGGTTTTCCCGTGTGATCTTGTGGAATTTGAAATGTATGATTTTGATGTAATTCTTGGGATGAATTGGTTACATGCATCATATGCCTCTATTAATTATAGAACCCAGAAGGTCAAGTTCCAACCTCCCGGTGAGCCGTTCTTGAATGGAAGGGTATTGACTCTTTTATAAAGGGTTGGTTTATTTCCTACCTTAAGGCTCAGAAGATGATCTCCAAGGGGTGCATATATCACATATTGAGGGTCAAGGATCTGGAGTCTGAGTACCTACTCTTGAGTTGGTTTCGGTGGTGAATGAGTTTTCGGACGTGTTCCCCGAAGAATTACCCGATATTCCTCCCGAAAGAGAAGTAGACTTTGGCATAACGAATGTGTATCGATTATAGGCAATTGAATAAGGTGACCATTAAAAATAAGTTCTGTTGCCTAGAATCGATGACTTGCTTGATGAACTTTAAGGGGCTACTCACTTTTTAGAGATTGACCTCCACTCCGGGTGTCATCAATTAAAGGTTAGAGAGTGTGATATTCCAAAGATGACCTTTCAGACAAGATATGGACACTTTGAGTTTGTGGTATATTGTTTGGCCTAACTAATACTCTGGTTGTGTTTATGGATCTTATGAATCGGGCGTTCAAGCCATTCTTTGATAGTTTTGTGGTTGTCTTCATTGATGATATTTCATTTATTCCTGGAATGAGCGGGAGCATATGGGTCATTTGAGGTTGGTTTTACAAATCTTGAGAGAGAAGAAATTGTATGCCAAGTTTAGCAAATGCGAGTTTTGGTTTGGTGAAGTTGCTTTTCTGGGTCATGTGGTGTTCGGTGATGGTATAGAAGTGGATCCGAAGAAGACTGAGGTAGTGAAGAATTGGCCTAGACCATTGACTCCTTCAGACATCCAAAGTTTTCTTAGGTTAGGGGGTTACTATGGCAGGTTCGTTGAGGGGTTCTCATCTATTGCATCTTCGTTGACTAAATTGACTCAAAAGAAGGCTAAGTTTGTGTGGTCAGATGAGTGTGAGAGGAGTTTCTAAACTTTGAAGGATCTACTTACATCGACTCTGATTTTGACTCTACCAAATGGTTTGGATAGATTTGTGGTATATTATGATGCTTCTCGGGTTGGGTTACTTTGAAGGCTTGACTTACATCAGCTCCAGTTTTGACTCTACCAAATGGCGTGGATGAGTTCGTGGTATGTTGTGATACCTCTCGAATTGGGTTGGGTTGTGTACTTATGCAACATGGTAAGGTGATAGCTTATGCATCAAGGTAATTGAAGGTGCATGATTGTAATTACCCGACTCATGACCTTGAGTTAGCGGCGGTGGTTTTCGCTTTGAAAATTTGGAGACACTATTTGTACGGGGTGCATGTTGATGTATTCAGCAATCACAAGAGCTTGCAATATGTGTTCATTCAAAGGAACCTTAACTAGGGACAAAGGAGATGGTTGGAACTCCTAAAGGATTACGACATTAGTGTTCTATATCACCCCAACAAGGAAAATGTGGTAGTCGATGCTCTTAGTAGGCTTTCTATGGAAGCGTGGCTCATGTGAAGGAGGAGAAGAAGGAGTTGGCAAGGGATATTCACCGTTTGGCTAGATTGGGTATTAGGTTGGCTGATTTCAATAATGGTGGTATACATGTTCAAAATGGGGACGAGTCCTTGGTGGTTGTTGATGTGAAAGCTAAGCAGATCTAGATCCTTCCTTGGTTTAATTGAAGGAATTGGTCACTGAAAAAAATATTGAGGTTTTCTCCCAAGGGGAAGAAGGTGTACTCCAGTATCAAGATCAGTTATGTGTTCTGGATATGGATGACCTTAGAAAGGTGATCATGAGTGAGGCCCATAATTCTCATTAGTCTATTCACCTGGGGTTTACTAATATATATCGGGATTTGAAGAAGGTGTATTGGTGGCATGGTATGAAGAATTACATAGCTAAGTTTGTATCCAAATGCCCAAATTTTCAACAAGTGAAAGTGGGGCAACAAAGGCCCAGAGGGTTCGCTCAAGACATTGAGATTCCTACTTGGAAGTTGAAGGATGTGATTACGGACTTCATGGTTGGTTTGCCTTGGACTCAGAAGCAATTTGACTCCATTTGGGTTATCACCGATCAGATGACTAAGTTAGCTTATTTCCTACCGGTTAAGACTACTTTTAGTCCGAAGACTATGCAAGGTTGTACATCCGAGATTTGGTAAGGTTGCATGGTGTGCCTAGTTCTATCATATCGGATTGGGGTACCCAATTCACTTCACACTTTTGGAAGTCATTTTAGGTACTAAGGTCAATTTGAGCACTGCCTTTCATCCTCAAATTGATGGACAAGCCGAGAGGATAATTCTAACCTTGGAGGATATGTTGAGGGCTTGTGTATTGGAGTTCAAGGGTAATTGGAATGACTATCTTCCACTCATCGAGTTTGCTTATAATAATAGCTTCCATGCTAGCATTGGTATGACCCCGTTTGAGGCCTTGTATGGTAGGAGGTATAGGTCTCCGGTAGGGTGGTTTGACTTTAAGGAGGTGGATTTGATTGGCCCAAACTTGGTGATGGAGGCTATGGAGAAAGTGAAGTTGATTAGAGAAAGGTTAAAGACGGCGCAAAGTCGCCAAAAGTCCTATTCAGATGTTAGAAAGAGAGATTTTGAATTCCAAGTTAGGGATTGGAGGTTTGTGAAGGTCTCGCCTATTACGGGAGTGATGCATTTTGGCAAAAAGGGCAAGCTAAATCCCCATTATGTAGGCCCTTACGAGATTATTAAGTGGATTGGTAATATGGCCTATAAGTTGGAGTTTCCCCCAACTTTGAGTTCTATCCGCATGGTCTTCCATGTGTCTATGTTGAGAAAGATGGTTGGTAATCCTAGTACCATTGTGCCCTTGGATAGAATTAAGGTCGAAGAGAACTTTCTTATGCAGAGGTTCTGGTGGAAATTTTTGATAGGCAAGTAAAAAGGCTTCGTAATAAGGATGTGGCCTCGGTAAAGGTACTTTGGAGGAACCAACATGTGGAGAGTGCTACATGAGAGGTGGAGTTGGACATGATGAAGCGATATCTCCATCATTTTCAATCTACTCAAGCCTAAGGTATTAGGTTCTTCCTTTTCTAATTTGTCCCAATCCTTTCATTCTTGAGTGCCATGGCATAGCATGCTTACATGTGCATTAAAAATGGGTTTTTATGATGTTTTGAATGATTGTAATTATGTTTCAGCATGAGTTTTAATGAATTTATGATTTTCAAATGGTGATCTATGCATTGTATCTTGTGTTGGGAAGTTTCATGTTCTAAGTCAAGTCTTGTCCTTGCACATTCGGGGACGAATGTTCCCAAGGGGGAGATGATGTAATGACCTGAGTGTTGTACTATGTCTTTGGACCTTGAGAGATTCATTTTGGGCAAAAGTTATACCAAGTGTCGTCCCAAGGGAGACCACACGGCCAGTGAGAGGTCACAAGAGTTGTGTGGCCTCCAGTGAGGCAACACTTGGCCTCAATTTTGAGTGTGCCCTTGGTGCGGTGTTACCAGCTGAGGCACACCTCACTGACACCCCCACATAAGCTATGTGACACTTCACGGATCATATGGAGGAGCTGTGAAATGGCTTGGGCTTGAAACCAGTCACGACCAAAGCCTAAGGCATAGACATGAAACAGTGAACGAGAAGCCCGAAGATAACCCAAACAAGTCTCTTAGTATATCGTGTACACATCCTTAGTTGCAGAAACACAAGAGTCAAATAATTGAAAAATGGGAAAAGGACTAAGGGAAACCATTCATAATAATAATAGAGTAAGAAGAGTCAAGCTTCAATAACATCATCAAACCATGACATAATATCCAACAACACCTCTAACATAGATTGAAGCGGGGGCCAAGACACTTTTCGGGCTTACCCTCATTGAGCAAGTATCCAACATAAGAACAAGAACCTATAAAGCATGAATGAGAATAGCTATTGCCCTCAGACTTGAGGACTCACCAACTAGCTTCTTCACAAGAGCAAACTAGCCACGTGGAGAGGGAGTATGATCAAATGGAGCTCCTGTCCTACATGATAATATCATGTAGGCATAAAGTATGCGTTAGTACGTTTAAATGTACTAAGTATGCGAGATGCAATGCAACAAGAAACATAAGCCATAATAACAAGATGCTTACTTATAATCAATAAACATAAGCTCAATATGCCATGTGTAATCAATGCGTAGGATGAAACATGCTTAAGAATAATCGTACTTTCATATCTAATTTAACACCATAAAGTAACATAAATAGATCATCCAACTACCTTGTACTAGAGGGTGAGGGATATAGCATAGGTCATAACCCCTTCTAGAAGGTAATGGGTAGTACATGAGGGTAGAAAGATAACATATGACATAGCCCCTACATCTAAGCATAAGACAATTAATAGTACATGAGGGTAGAAAGGAAGCATATGTCATAACCCCTATATGTAAGCATAAGATAATACAACATATTGAATCACACATGAGGGTGAGGCATACCACTTAGTTCATAACCCCTACATGTGAGTACATAACATTGAGTCACATATGAGGGTGAGGCGTACCACATAGTTCATAACCCTTTCATATGAGTAAAATATATTGCATAACATCAAATCATACATGAGGGTAAGGTGTACAACATAGTTCATTACCCCTTCATGTAGAAATTTGGCCTTGTACTAGAGGGTAAAACATATAACATAGTTTATACCCTTTCTAGTAGGCTTTACAATTCGCAAGAGCACAAACCTTAGCATAAGAACTCAATAACTCATCAACAATCAAGACTTGTAAAAATCATGCATTAGATCATCAATGAATCTAAGTATCCTTGTCAAATCATTTTATGAAACACTTGGCAGGTGTGTTGATAGTTCAAAATCATGCAATTCAAAAGTGAAATCATGTGAGAAAACTCAAGTTAAATCAACCCACCAATATATAATAAAACCCTCATGCGAGATAGCTTGAAACCCCTTATCAAATCTCATAATAGATCATATATTCATAGCTCAAAACATGCATAAACACTCAACATGTCTTGAAACCCCAACATAGTTTATAATCAAATTTCATAATAAGAGATACCCATAAATAATCCAACTAAAAAACATGCAATTTACATAAAAAGGAAGGTTGGACACCATGGGTGAAAGGACCTAATGGTTGAAACCCATATACCTCAAATTTGAGGATTTCATTGATGAAGATTTAAATAAGAACTTAAAGCTTGAATGAATTCTCGAGATTCGAAAATGAGTTTAGGACACTTGAATTTTAGGTTAAGTATTTGGCTAAGTGTTAGAGAGGGTTTTGGGAAATGTCTTGAATGATATGAGATTGAAAAATGACTAAGTATAGGTGTTTTTACGCATAGGACGACTTAGGCCCAAGACCCCAAGGTCTTAGATCGAAACAGAAAAAACTGGCAATAAAATACACAGGTCCATGCCCTGGTCACGTCGCGCCAGGGGCGCGGAACCTTACTATTTTTCAAAAATTTTGGAAAATAAATTTTTTCTACGGTTGCTCTAAAATCAGGGTTATACCTATTCCTCACCCAATTTTTCTCCCTGATCATGAATATAAAGTCTAATTTTTTATATCACGTACAAATTTTGAGATATATAAAAATTATGATTATGGACATTTTCGAGGCACATTTTTGGGTACTTTTTAGGGCGTTTTAATATCTCCCCCTTGGGAACATTCATCCCCGAATGTCAAAGAAATGTACATGATAGAAGTAATTATGAAGATTTCAGCCTGACAAGAATGCAATAAATACACAGAAAGAAAAATATAGGCAAGAAGGAAAGGACGAAGGCTTACGGAAAGTAGAGAGGTATGGATATCACTTCTTCATGCCCGCACTGGCTCCCCAAATGGCACTTTCAACTTATTGATTTCTCCAAAGAACCTTGGGGGTGCTACAACTATGCTCTTCAACCTTTTCACAGTCCACACAATAGCTCTACCAGGACCTCCTCATATGTCAACTTATCCTCTACAACCTTAAAGAGTTCTATAACACTTGGGCCACCAACACATTCTCTCAACATGGATACATGAAAGACTAGATGAACCCTATCCATTCCCATAGGTAATTCCAATTCACAAGCAACTTTACCAATTCTCCACAACACTCTATAAGAACTCACAATCCTTAGGCTCAATTCCCTTTCTTGCCAAACTGGATCAACCCTTCATGGGTGGGACTTTCAATGAGCCCAATCATTAGCACAAGCATACATAGCCTACCCTAGTACCTAAGAACACCATCTCTTCCTTGGGAGAAAACCTCCACTTCACCACCTCCACCAAAGCATTTGATTCTAGCAAGGCGGGTTCATGGTCTTACTCTAACTTGACCCCTTCAACCAAATACGATTCGAAACCATCAAAACCACTACACTACCATTCTAAACTTCATCTAACCTCATTTCCAACTTAGCCAACCGGTGCACTTCTCTAACCACCTCCTTGATACCCGTAATTCACACTTGTCACATTTAGCAACCAATCTCTCATCTCTCAAATTTTGCAGCATTGCTCTCAAATAACTCACAAAATCTTCTTTAATTCGTTAAGAAATCAATATACCATCCACAAACTACCACACACATAATAAGGTAGGGTTTAAGGACCCTATTTATGGGACCCACAAACATAGCCGGGGCATTGGTCAAGCAAAAAACATTACCATAAATTCAAAATATCAGGGAAAGACATCAAAAAACTCATTAACCACCAGAACCGACTCAATAGGTAGGACTTTGGACTCAACATCCCTAACCCTCACAATATAATAGAGACAACCCTTTAAGAATCAAATATTGGGCTTTAAGATAAGAATTGAATCTACCCTTGACTGCTACATCACAACTCTCCCACTCAAGGACGAATTCATTAGGGAATTGAAAACTAACTCTACGGGTTCTATAATCAATGGAAGCATGACATGCATATAACCAAACCACTCTAAGACCTCCACACCCATCATGCCAAGCTCAATAAAACCACTAAACTACATTTTATGTAATAATGACATGGGGCAATCCCCTATGAAGGTTGTTTCAACACAAAAATGGCTGGCGAAAATTCCTACAACAAGTTGCGGGGGAAGGTTGCATGACTGGAAGCTATTATGGGCATGATAGACAGTGAAGAGGCTAGGAAAGATGTCCTGACATAGATTCAGGGCATCAATGCTGCTGTGTAGGCCTATCGTGGTGTTGTTGATGGCCAATTTGCTGTACTATAGGCTTTTCGTGACTCTATAGGTGCATAAACTGAGGGCTTTATGAAGAAAAACAAAGATATGAAAGAGAAAGTGAATGTTATCTACTTGGTTGTTGAAAATTTTTCTAGGTCCCTAAAAATTACAAGTTGACCATGGCAGTTTGCTACTTTCGTGGGGATGTTATTCTAGTGGACTAAATGTATTGATGATGAAAGTACAAATAGCCCCAAGGTCAATACATGGGTGCAGTTGAGGGAAGTATTTCGTGAAAAATTCTTGCAAAATAACTCGTCTTCGGTTGCTAGGGACAAGCTGAAATATTTGAAGCAAGTGGGATCTATATGAGATTATGTGAAAGAATTCTTATCACTATTGCTGGATATTCAAAGCATGTCTAACGAAGATAAGTAGCACAACTTTATTTCTGGAATGCAATGGTGGGAAAAAAATGAGTTATGCAGGTAGAAAGTGCAATATCTACCTAGAGCTATTGCTGCTGTAGATACCTTGATTGATTTCCGGTCAACTAATTTTGCTCCCGAGACAACTCAATCTTCTAAGTCTAAGAAGAAAGAGAAGGGTAAGGACGAAAAGAAAGAAAAATATAGGCAAGAAGGAAAGGACGAAGGCTTACGGAAAGTAGATACTGCCTTGGGTAGTAACAAAAAAAAAACAAGGTGGAAAAAAAGTTTGCTAGACTTGCCAAAAACTAGGGCATCAGGCGAGGAACTATCCTAAGATGAGAAGATCAATGCACTTCTGGCTGAGGAGGTGAAGCAAAAAAGTGGGAAAGGACAGAAAATTATTGCAAATGTCAATATACTACATTTGATCAACATTCTGTCTAGTGTTGGTTGGATGGACATAGATGAGGGAAATGCCAGAAAGGATGTTGGCTGTGTAAGTACTGCTGATTCTATAGACTTGTCTGGCACTTATTTCACTTTGGTGTATATTGGTATGAACATTAGGGACAAAAATATTGTTGCTATGATATGCTTTCATACCTTGGGAGGGTACTCTTGGCGTGACCAACACTCAGAGACTATTACTAGCTCCCAAGCAAATCACTTGTTCTCATCGTCACATCAACTCGACAGTGGAAAAAAGGCTCAGAATGTAAAGACATCATATGCAAGTAGGGAAATAAAATGCATACCTCAGTCCTGTCATGGTTTATAAATCAAAATAAGCTTTGATACATCATTATTCAATATTCTTTAATCAAGGTCTATGAAGCCTCTACTCATTAATATAGATGGTGCCATGACATGCCATGGACACCCAACATCACGAAAAGAAAGTACTCAACAGAAGTAAGAACATAAAAGGGGCTTCTCCAGAATGTAAGGACAGCTCACCAACTCGAAAATGTAGTGATCTAGACTTCAACGGTGTGCGTCCTGAAGCCCTATGTTACCTTTACCTGCATCATAAAATGATGCAGGCCCAAATGGATGTCATTTCATGAAATATACCAGTATGTAAAATAGTTCAAGAAAAGTAAAGCTCGACTTACTCACCTCAACTCAATAACTCATGCTCAAAACAATTTATGCAAGTTTATAGTAAATCATGCTTTTAAAAGTGAGCTCAGTAGGAATAGACTCATTTAAAACCTCATGCTCAATCAATATTTCTTGGGAGTTTCTCTTAACTGACATCCTCATTCAAACACCTTTAATTAGGTGATGCACAATGAATCAACATCATTTCCACGCCTGCCCTTAACTTGCCACGAAAAAGGGTAATCAACTCTCTTATGGATCCAAGGTAAATGTCCACTTGCGGGACAAGAGTTGTCAGACTAGCTGTAATGACTATCCTACATTGGCAACGTAGTTCTGTGGGTTAAAATAGAAGTGTACTCGCTTCCCGCTCGGTGCTTGATACTTCTCCCAAGACTAAATCATGCTCAGCTCATCAATCAACTCAATCCTCTATACTCAGTCAATCAATTCACACATCAATGTTAAATCAATCAACTCAAATCTCAATGCTCAACTCAACTCAATTTCTTATTATCTCATTTAATAAATGCAAGAAATCAAACTCAACTCAAAATCAATGGTCATTTAGACTCACTCAATTTAGCTCATTATGTAATGTAGGCAAGATATTCATGTGTAGCAATATATATAACTGAATGCAACATGCTCTTCATACTCAATCATGCTCAAATTATGCAACTCTAAATGCTCAATTTACATCAACTCAAAATATTCAAAGATATAAATAAAATTTCATAAAATCATATGATTTAGGGTTCATGCTATCAAGTATGAAGTACATATGTAAATCTTATATCAATACTTACGTAATATAGCAATTATCTCATGTAATAAAATAGGACCTCATGAATGAATGCAAGGATTTGGCATTAATATACTAGAATTTCTCAAAATCTCAACTCTTCTCAAAACTCGACTTAAGATAATGGAAAGGGGCATGTGAACAAAGGAATTTTACACTTTGGTAAGTCTTACATACCTGGGGATGAAGAAATAATTGAATCTCAAGCAATTCTTGCTCTTGAATGAAAAACCCTAACTTCTTCCTTCTTTTCCAGAGCTCTCAAGAACACCCAAGTATGGAGAATGGGAAATAATGTCGTTAGGGTTTATTTAGGGTCTCATTCAAGTATAAAATAGGTAGGGGAATAGATAAAATACCCCTCATTAAAACTGTCGATTAGGTCTATGAGATCCTGTCTGTGAGTCGTAGAGTAATCTATGAATTGTAGATACCTCTCGCAGATTGAAGGTCCCTAAATTCCGAGTTGATGGAAATTGATACGAGACTTCCTTTTACGAGTTGTAGTCTATTGTACGAGTCAAAAGTGACCCCTCGTGTACAAGGAAACCTAAAGTTATATTCACTGGAATTTAGTACAAAATCTTATCTTACAAGTCATAATATGGCTTATGAGTCATAAACTCCTTCTCGTACAAAGATGAACATGTTGTTTGAAACACTAAAATTCCATATGAAACCCTAGTCTACGAGTTGTAAACCCTTCTACGACTTGTAAACCTCTCTCATAAATTGATTTTGCAGTTTTTCTCAGTTATTTTCTCAGCAATCCTCTACACATACTCAACCAGATCAGATAGGAAGAAATTAAGGGGTGTTACATTATCTCCCCCCTGAGATCATTTATCCTCGAATAAAGAGAAGGACAAGAATTAGGTCAAGGCACGAATCTCCCTATAGACTTTGACAATCAACTAGCTCTCATCTCTTCTATACAATCAACCAATCAGGAAATTTAGCAAGTAAAACAATCAAACAATCAATAAATCACATCAATCCTCACTCAGACTCTTAAACTCTATCGTCTATCATGGAGAGAATGAAAAGAGGACTCAAGGAATGAAAATTCAAGAATTTAGAGGGAAATACTTACCATCAACTCTCTCATTCATCAACAGGTAGAAATAAATAAGGATATTTGGCCTTCATGCCCTCCCCCGCCTCCAAGTAGTTTCCTCTACAAATTGGTTCCTCCACAATACTTTGACAGACACAATCTCTTTGTTCCTCAACGTGCAAACTTAACGATCAAAGATTTGGATGAAAATCTCTTCAGAACTCAGGCTATCATTCACTCCAATACTCTCAACAGGTACAACCAACTTTGGATCTCCTAAACACTTCTTGAGCATGAAAATGTGAAAGACTGGATGAATGACCTCTAACTCTGATGGCAATTCTAACTCATATGCCACATTTCCTACTCTCTTTATGATGTGATAAGGACCAATGTACCTTGGACTCAATTCCCTTTCCTTTCTAATCTCATCACACCCTTCATGGGCGATACTTTCAAATACACCCAATCATTAACCTCAAATCTCTACTTCTGATATCTATGTAGGATTTCTGTCGACTCTGGGCCATCCTCAACCTTTCTCGAATGATCTTCACCTTCTCCATAACTTGATAAACCAAGTCTGGTCCAATCAAATCTACTTCACCTACCTCAAACCATCCAACTGGTGACCTACACCTCCTCTCATAGAGTGCTTTATATGAGGCCATTTGAATACTCGAATGAAAATTGTTATTGTAGGCAAATTCAATTATATCTCAAATTGAGGATATTTAAACCTACCTCAAACCATCCAATCGGTGACCTAAGAATGCCTTATAATCGTAATTCTCTTATATCTCAAATTGGAGATATTTAAACACCCCTCCACATAGCTTAGAAAGATCCTATGATGCATTTTTTTAATATCTCAAAATCCATGCAGAATTTCACAAATTCGACTTTATATTCTTGTTCAAAGGGAAAAATTGTGTGAGGAAATGAGTACCTACAAGGTATACTTTATCCATGCCAAGAAAATAATTTTTTAGTGAAACTTCGCAAAAATAGTAGCTGTTGTGAACCTGGTGCGGACTAGTCAAAATTTTCAAAAAATTCTATTTTTAACTCCAGGGCAATTGGGTAAGAACCCAATACATATATATGCAAAAATCCCTCATTCTTTAGTCATTTTAGCCGTAAGAACTCACCAATAACTCTCAAATTCCTCTCTAATCTTCATCAAATTCTCCATCCTTTCTCAAGATTTTCAAGAAGTTTTGTTAGAGTTCAAGGAAACCAAGTCAAGCCCCAAGGCCTGCTCAAGTTCTTCTTCAAGAAACTCCAAGATTAAGGTATGTGAGTTTCATATATGGGTATCTTTCACCCATGAAGCCTAATCTTCCTTTTTATGAAAATTTCATGTTTCCAAGTTATGTTGCTTATGGGGAAGTTAAAGGTTTCCCAATTTCCTCATTTAGATGGTCTGATGATTACGGGTGAGAAGGATCCCAGATTATTGAAGGGAATCAATTTGATTGCTGAAAAGGATAAGAAGAACAAGGAAACTGTAGCCTTGCTATCGGCTATTGGTTTCGAGAAGGGCTTGAAGAAAGGTAAACCTGCATATCTTGCTACTTTGGTGGAAGTGAAGCCTGATGTGTAAATGAAAGTTCATGATGATATTGCCAAGTTGCTGAATGAAGGACATGATGCATCCGGAGCTACCTAAAGAGTTGCCTCTAAGGAAGGAAATTGACCACATGATTGACTTGATTCCTAGATCGTGCCGCTGGCATGACTTTTACCCATATTTCCCTATTGGAGTTGGTTGAACTAAGGAAGCAATTGTTTGAGTTGCTTAATACTGGCATGATTAGGGGTGGCAATTTCAATTCATATAAGGTAAAAGGAACCCATTTTATCCATATTTATTTTAATGGATCACTCATATTTTCTAAATGGGTAAATATGGGTTGATCTATTTTAAGAGTTCATACAAATATGGTCAAAATGGATAAAATATAGGTACCCATATAGATCCATAGACCCCCTAACTCATAATAAAAAATTCTTAATTGCTCTAAAAAAATTTTGTGTGCATGATTTATTTTTATGTTTCTTAAAAAATTTGGACTGAGGAAGGGGGGGGGGGGAATTAACGATCTTTTTATTTTTTTATTGGGGTGGGCATAAGTACCGAAAAATTAAAAAATCGAACCAAACCAAACTAATTCGGTTTTTTAGTTTGGTGTTCGAGAGGGGGGGGGGGAATTTGTTCTTTAGGGGCGGACATAAATATCAAAAAATCGAACCAAACCAAACTAATTTGACTTTTCTATTTGGTGCCGGGGTGGGGGAGCAAAAAATTCTTTTTATTTTATTTTTTTATTGGGCAGTCATAAATACCGAAAAATCAAGCCAAATCACACTAATTCGATTTTTTGGTTCGGTGTTAGGGTGGGGTGGGGGGGCGAATTAACTTTTTTTTAATCGGGGCTGACATAAATATCAAAAAATCAAAAAATCGAACTAAACCAAACTAATTCGATTTTTCAGTTCTTTGTCGGGGTGGGAGGGGGGAAAAAGAAATTTTATTATTTTTTATTGGGCAAGCATAAATACCAAAAAATTAAAAAATCGAACCAAACCAAACTAATTTGGTTTTTTCATTCGGTGTTGGGATGGGGTGGGGGGGCAAACAAATTAATTTTTTTTATTGGGATGAACATAAATACTGAAAAATTGAAAAATCGAACCAAACAAAACTAATATAATTTTTCATTTCGGTGTCGGGGGCAATTGTTTTTTAATTTTTTTATTAGGATGGACATAAATACCGAAAAATTAAAAAATCACATCAAACCAAGCTAACTCATTTTTTTGGTTCAGTGTTGGTGGGGGGCAAAAAAATTTTAACTTTTTTATTTAATTTTTTATTAGGGCAGAAATAAATATCGAAAAATCAAAAAAATGAACCAAACCAAACTAATTCGATTTTTCGATTTGGTGTCAGGGTGTGTGGGTGGGTGGGGGAGTTAATTTTTTTAACTTTTTATTGGGGTCGGCATAAATACCAAAAAATAAAAAAATTGAACCAAACCAGACTAATTTAATTTTTCAGTTCGGTGTCGGGGCGGGAGAGGGGCAAAAAAAATTATTTTTTAATTTTTATTGGGGCGGGCATAAATACTGAAAAATCAAAAAATTGAACCAAACCAAATTAATTCGATTTTTTGATTCGTGTCGATGGAGGTAGGGGGCAAAAAAATTTTATTTTTTTATTAGGGTGGGCATAAATACTGGAAAATCAAAAAATCAACCAAACCAAACTAATTCAATTTTTTGTTTCGGTGTAGGTGTTCTTTTTTCCAAAAGTGCAGTTCTTCAATTCATACAATACAACTATAATTTAATTTCTTATTTCTATATAAAAAAATAAAAGAACAGTAGCAAATCACGCAATTAAGGCTTAAGTATGTAATTAATAACTAAATGATGTCCTAATATTGCAGAATGTAACTTTTATTAAAAAATTAAAATAATAATTTTTTTCAAAAATAATTATTTGGGAGTAAGGTTGGGTTGATTGGGATTGAATATTAATAATCTAGCTTTGATTTAATCTTTTGCAGATTTAAGAGAATAAAGTGGGTTGGAACTATTCTTATCCAAACAATATTTGATCAAATCCATATTTATCCCTATTTTATATGGATGGATTGTGATCCAATCCATTTTGGCTCAATCCATATTCAATCCATCTAAATCCAATCCAATTCACCCATTTGCCACCTCTAGGCATGATCTAGCCATCCAAGGCTCCATTTGGTGCTCCTGTTTTATTTTAGAAAAAGTAAGATGGCAGTCTTAGGACGTGCATTGACTACAGGGCATTGAATAAAGTGACTGTGAAGAACAAGTATCCAAAGTTGCTGGTTCAAGACTTGCTGGATAGGCCATCTAAGGCTAGTTTCTTTTCTAAGTTAGACTTAAGGTCTGGCTATTGACAGGTTCACATAGCTGAGTGAGATGCCCCAAAGACTACTTGTGTACCTAGATATGGTAGCTTTGAATTTCTTGTAATGTCGTTTAGACTGACTGATTCCCTGGCTACTTTTGGCAACTTAATGAACAATGTTCTTTATGATTATCTTGATGACTTTGTAGTAGTCTACTTAGATGACATAGTCATATATAGTAGAACCTTAAAATATCATCTACTGCATTTGCGGAAGGTGTTGCTGTCACGACCCAAAAATGGATGTGATGACACTCGTCTTATCCCACCAAGACAAGTCAGCCTAAACCTAATTATAAAGATAAAATATGAAACTAAAATAAGGTCAAAAGATTATTAGTAGTTAATGATGCTCATAACTAAGCCAACTTAATTAAAAATTCCCAAAATCTGATTGTCACGTGCACAAGGCTCTTAATGTATTACACTAGATTTGAAAGAAAACACAAGTATCAAATGATATTGTCTCTAGAGTAGAACAAAAACATAAATAGGAGTGAGAAGTAAGCTGGGATAACAAACAACTACCTCAAACAATCTCCACAGGAAGCCTCAGACAAGGAAGAATAGAGGGTATCACGAGGATCCAAGCTTGTAACCTATAAAAATATAGTAGCAAGGGGTGAGTACCAAATACAGGGTACTCAGCAAGTGAACTAATAAACCCAAAATTAAGTAATACAAAATACGTGTACTCCTAACACTCCAATCGAACCTCTACAACTACAACCTGCATAAAACTAACCCAACCTAACAGTTCACAATTTACATATCGCATAGCTCAATAATATCACACCAGCAATTATAGATCAATAACATAAGGGATCAAGTGCATCCATCACAAGTTTCACAAAAGGCACTCAAAAGTTCATAAATGACAAAGATATGCAAGCAATGCAATATAATAATGTCAAGCAATGATGGATGTCGAGCCTAGTGATACACACCCGCTGTCTCTTAGTTCGAGACCCATGGGGGACTTTTAATCCATGTATCTATCGCAGCGTGTGATACGATCCTCGAATCATAGTATTTGTCATGACATTCGACACGTCTCTTAAATCATAATATTCATCACGATGTGCCACGACCCTTGAACTGTCATGGTGTGCGACACATTCGTCGAAATGGTACATTCTTTTTAATTCTTATTCTTTCTCAGTTCCCATAATACTTGTGACAAAAATTAATGCAAATAGGCATGTCTACACAATAATAAGGAGATGACTAGTTTTAATACAATTTATAATTCACAACAACATAGTCTTGATACAACATCAACATTAACTCAATACCTTTCAAAATCATTCTCAACACCTCACACAAGGAAGCTCGAGATTATATATACTTAAAAAGGTTAAGAAATTCACTTGCCTTAATAATTGAACATTCACTGAGGGGCTTGAGTCTTCCCCTTCCGAATAGAATCCATAGCACCACGATCTATTCAAATAAATTATCACAATAAGATTTCAACACTAACAATACCCATATTACTATATGTCTAGCCTAGACCCAAAAACTAAAAAATTCCATAGTCAATTCCAAAAATTTCAAGCTCAGTGTTAAGTCTCAATTTCTCTACATAACATAACCTAATGATATTTATGTAATACAATACAACTATAATTTAATTTCTTATTTCTATATAAAAAAATAAAAGAACAGTAGCAAATCACGCAATTAAGGCTTAAGTATGTAATTAATAACTAAATGATGTCCTAATATTGCAGAATGTTTTTCCTTCACTCCACTACTTTATCTTTTTCCCAATCCAAAAATACTACAGAATATGTATGGAAATTGCATATTTTTAACTTATTATAAATTAAATATTGTTCTTTATCTTTCATTTCCTAATATGATGATAATAAATTATAATTCCTAACCATAAACACAAGAGAACAATTAAGGGGTTTACCTGGTTAGCTCGTTAGTTTTCGCCGAACTCCTTTTCCAATGGTGTTTGGTTATTATATTTTTAATCCACTTATGATCTAAAATATTAGACCCTACTAATTTATTTTTAATATATAGGCTAAGTAGTAGTTAAGTAACTTACCCTTTTGTCTATGAATTAATCTAATTGTCTAAATTTACCCATACGTTAAACAATCGTAGTTATCAAATAGCCCAAAATACTCATTTAAAACTTAAGGGAAGGATATTTTATAAAAATAAGAGGACTAATTTTTAAAATAACTTAAGGGTCATTATATTAGATCATCAACTATTAAAGCCATCTTCATCCTCAAACATAAAGTAAAGAAAAGTACCTGAAGCCTCGAAAAGATGGGGATGCTGGGCATGTATATTAGACTCTATCACCAAAGTTGTCTCTCCCACGAGATGATGCTGCCACTAGATCTTCATTGAAGTCTCCTTAGTCAGTGGCAGATATAGGATTTAAAGACTGTGGGTGCTTATCTGGCAGGTGTATTTAAAGGTAAAAAAATTTGGTGTTGAGCAAAAACCAAAGCGCCCATGAGATTTCTTATTCACTAAGTTCTTATCTTTATATTTATACAATATTTGCATATTTTCTATATAAATGCATAAAAACAAATTTGGCGTCAACGGGTGATCGAGCACCCAGGACGGTCCACGTGGATCTGCCCCTGTCCTTAGTCGTACACTTATGAACCTACTTGTCTAGATGGCTAGTGGCTCCTCCTCATAAGTCAAATCCGAATCCAACTCTACTGTGTCAAAAGAAATCACATGATACTGTTATTGGCAAAGTATATAAACATGAAACACTAGGTGAACAACTGACAAACTTGGCAAAGTATATAAACATGAAACACTAGGTGAACAACTGACAAACTAAGTGGCAAGGCTAGCTCATAGGTCACCTCTCCTATCGTTCTCAAAATCTCAAAAGGACCGATGAACCTTGGGCTAAGCTTACCCTTCTTCCAAATCTCATTATACCTTCATGGACGATATCCTTAGCCATACTTGATCACCTTCCATGAACTCTAGGGATCGAACCCTCCTATTGGAAGAGGTGTTCACAGGTCAGTTTAGATCGATTATTGGTCAAAACCAAAATCAAACAAACTTAATCGATTTTTAAATTCTCAAAATCAAAACAAACAAATTATAATATACATTTATCAATTTGGTTATTAAGTTTCAGTTTGTTGTATTTATTAACTATACACAAAAATAAAAGCAATGATACATTCAAAATGAAGAAAAAGTGACAACAATCCATTCAAAACAAAAAATAGTTAGAAGACTGATATTATAGAGCTTTCAATCACTAAATTTAGTGTGAATAAAATTTTAAAGTCCATCATTTTGGCCTAGAATGAAGGAAGAGATAACGACATTTCTAGTTCCATCAAGAATTGTTATTGACATTTATATGCATGAAATCAATAAGATAAATATTCTTGTCTTGAGAATTTTATGCTTTCATAAATAGACTAAAAATTAAAAATTGATGAAAACATATATAAGATCTATAAAATTATTCTTTAAAATAATATATTATACATGTATAATTATAAAATACATGTATATAATTTGTCAGTTAGATAATATACCGCCATATATAACAAGTTTATACCACACTTGATAAGTTTCATAAAAAGGGGAAGAAACAGAGATTTAGGTACCAGCTACTCCATTGAAGAACCTTCATTCTACATTGAAGTCAATTAACATCAATTTTTTGATTAATATTGTCACAACTTGAGCCTAGGGCCTAGATGTGACACAACAAATGATGAACTCGAAGAAACTCTGAACAAGCCTCTTAGTATATCATTCACACATCTTTGGTTACAGAAGCAAAAATAAGACAACAACAAGTAATAATGGAGTCTAAGGGAAACAGGACTTGGAACTTCCATCTCATCATCAACATAAAAGAGCATAAAGGGAAATAAGGGACTAAGGGAAGTCTTTCATAATAACGTAAGCATAAAAAGGAGTCAAGCTTAATACATACTATCCATATCGAACAACACCTCTACTTTAGATGAATCGGGGGCCAAGAAATCTACATTAGATGTGCCTCCCTAAAAAGCAACTCCCTTAAGCCATTAAAATTAGGCACATATAGCATACTTTGGTACCTAAGGACACCATCTCCCCCTTGGGAGAAAACCTCTACTTTACCATCCTTCACCAAAACTTTCAATTCTAGTAAGGCAGGGTCATGGTCATGTTTGGACTTAACCTCTTCAATCAAAGAAGATTTGGAACCATCAATATCTACCACATCTCGATTTTCAACTTCATTCAACCTAACTCCCAACCTAGCCAATTGGTGAACTTCTCTAGCCACCCCCTTATTGCCATCATCAATATGAACTACACTCCCTATGGACACTCTACTTAGAGCATCGACCATAACGTTAGCTTTGCCGGGATGATAGTGCACACTCATGTCATAATCCTTAAGGAGTTCTAACCACCTTGAAGGTCTCAAATTAAGATCCCTTCATGTGAACACATATTGGAGACTCTTGTGATCGGTAAATACATCTACATGAACCCCATACAAATAATGACGCTATATTTACAAAGCAACGACCACAACCACTAATTCAAGATCATGGGTGGGATAATTACGCTCATGCACCTTCAGTTGACGAGAAGTATATTTTATAACCTTGCCGTTTTGCATCAATACATACCCCAAACCAACCCTTGATGCATCATAATATACCACAAACCTTTCTAGCCCTTTCGGTAAAGCCAACATAGGAGCAGAGATAAGCTTGACTTTGAAAGTTTGAAAACTTCTTTCACATTTGTTGGTCTAAACAAATTTTTCCTTCTTTTGTATCAATTTTGTTATAGGGAAAGAAATTGAAGAGAAATCCTTCAGAAACCTCCTGTAGTACCCTACCAAACCTAAGAAACACCTAATATCCATTAGAGTCAAGGGGATAGGCCTTATTTCTTCTATCTTCTTAGGGTCTACTTTAATTCCATCTTCTGACACCACGTGCCCTAGGAATGAAACCTCTTTCAACCAAAATTCACATTTATCAAATTTAGCAAACAACCTCTTATCCCTTAAAATTTACAATACCACCCTCAAATAATTCATATGCTCTTGTTCACTTCGGGAATAAATCAATATGTCATCAATGAAGACTATCACAAATATGTCAGGTAGGGTTTAAAGACCCTATTCTTGAGATCCATAAATACTGTCGATGCATTAGTCAAGCCAAAGGACATTACCACAAATTCAAAATGCTCATACCTAGTCTGAAAAGTTGTCTTTGAAATATCACTCCCTCACCCTCACTTGGTGGTACCTTGATCGAAAATCAATCTTAGAAAAGTGACTAGCCCCTTGTAGTTGATCAAAGAGGTCATCTATCCTTGGTAGATGGTATTCTATAATGACCTTATTGAGTTACCAATAGTCGATGCACATTCTAAGTGAAACCTCTTTCTTTCTTACAAATAACAGCGATGCACCCTAAGGTGACTTACTAGGTCTTATAAAACCATTCTCTAATAAATCCTTCAATTGGTCCTTCAACTCCTTTAACTCCGGCAGGGCCATACGGTAAGGGGGGATGAAAATAGGTTGTGTACTGAGGATGAGGTCTATACTAAAATCTATTTCCCTTTTGGGAGAAACACCGAGAAGCTTATTGGTAAAGACATCAAGATATTCATTGACCATCAGAACCGACTCTGTAGGAAGGACTTTGACTCAATATCCCTAGCCCTCCATAAGATGGTAAATGCAACCTTTAGAATTCAATTTCTGGGCCTTAAGACAAGAGATCTGAATTATGACCTTCCCACTCAAAGACAGGCTCATTTAAGAATTTGGAACCTAACTTTATGAGTTCTACAATCATAAGGCAAGACTTTATGCAATATAGACACAGGACAAACCCTATAGACTTTTCTAGCAATAATGGACTCACCAATGAGGATAGACACCTTATAAGTTCACACAACGATTCAGACCACACATTGAACTTATTAGCAAAAAAAGGAGTAATGAAGAAAAGTGTGGCACCTAGATCTAATAAAGCATACATATCATAATCAAAAACCTTAATCATACCGGTAATAACATCGGGTACCTCATCCACTCCTTGTCTTCCTTAGAGAGCATAAAACTAATTATGTTGTGGAGCACCCCCTTGTTGGCCACCTTTTGCCTTTTGTCCTACATGAGCACCTTGGCCTTGAGGAAGACCATCCTTACCCTTGTTTTGAGCATAGGGGCAATCAACAATCTTATGGCCTATATTTCCACACCCATAGCAAGCATTAGAATTCTTCAAGCATGGGCCACCATGATTTCTTCCACACCTTTCGTATATTGGGAGAGTTATCCCACCATTGCCACCTTAAAGCCTTGGGTTGGGCACCCCATCATTGGCAAAGCTTTTGTTTGGAGCATTGGAGGACCCTTGACATTGGAATTTGTGACCTTGTTGGAAACGACCACCCTTAGCACCTTGAAAGCCACTATCAAACCGAGCCCTCTTGGACTCCCCACTTCTCCTCTTCCTAAGATTCTCCATTTCAAGTTGTTCGGCGTAGGTCATGAGTTCAGAAAAGTCCTTGTAACCCATAAGCATAGCGGTACGACATTCTTCATTCACCAAGTCAGACACCCCGACATAATCTTGTTCATTCTTTCCCTAGGATCAGTAACTAAGTGAGGAGCGTACTTTGAGAGCTTGTTGAATTTGAGGGCATACTCCCTCACACTCATGGTGTCATGTTTGAGGTTCATGAATTCCATCATCTTTGCCTCTCTCAACTTAATAGGGAAGAATTGATTGAGGGAGGCGGCCTTGAACTCCTCGTATAGGATAGGATCATTGTTCCCCCTCTATAACTTCTATTGAGTGAACCAAATTTGTGCAACACCATTGAGTTAGTAGGCCGCAAGTTCTGCCTTCTCCTCTAAACTCACCCTCATAATAGTAAGCACCTTATATCTCTTCAATGAACTCTTGGGGATCTTCCTCCATTTTAGAACCATGAAACTTCGGAGGGTTCATCCTTATAAAATCCCCCACCCTTGAGGTCGGAGTAGGACTATGAGGAGCTTGGACTCCTTGGTTCAATTGAGTAGTCACGGCATGGGCCAACATGGTAATGACATCCTAGAATTCGACATGTGCATCCCCTCCTTCTTGGGGAGCCGGATGAGCCAGACTATCCTCGGGTGTGCAAGCTCTCCATAGCCTTCCTCTTAGTAGCGGCCTGATCTAAAAGAGCAAAAAAGTACCCATTAGGGAAGGAAACATTATATAAACCTAAGCATGATATAGATCATGAAAAAGTGAACCATTTCCTAAAATGCCTCATAGCCTCCTACTCATAGTTGTGACACGCTTCAAAACCATGAACAAGAGCAGTGTGTTGGATTTTTTAGGATGATTAACAACCTAGGGCTCTGATACTATGATTCTCACGACCCAAGCCTAGGGCCTAGATGTGACACGACAGATGGGGAACCCAAAGAAACCCCAAACAAGCCTCTTAGCATATCATTCACACATCCTTGGTTACGAAAGCAAAAATAAGACAACTACAAGTAACAATGGAGTCTAAGGGAAATAGGACTAAAAACTTCCATCTCACTATCAACATAAAAGAGCATAGAGGGAAATAAGGGACTAAGGAAGTCTTTCATAATAATGTAGGCATAAAAAGGAGTCAAGCTCAATACATACTATCCACATCCAACAACACCTCTACTTTAGATGGAGTGGGGGCCAAGATATCTCTGGGGCACACCCTCAAAGATAAGTATCCTAAATTATTAGACAAGGCTTAACAAAAGCATGAAAGTATGATAGATATTATCTCTGGATTTGAGGATTCACCCAAATCTAACTTCCAGCGATCTGGCTAGCCACATGGAAGAGGATGATCAATAGGAGCTCTGATCCGTACATGGAGATATCACGTAGGCATAGCGTATGCATTAGTACTTGGAATGTACTAAGTATGCGGGGTGAAATGCTACAATGACACAAGCTATAATATTCAAGATGCATAATCATACTTAATAGATATAATCTCAATATGACATGTATGATCAATGCTTGAGTTAAGACATGCATGTAGATGATCAACTTGGATAACGTAACATATATATGTGGGAAGAGACATTAACTAACATATAAGACCAACCAAGCTACTACTTGGAATCCCTATGCATGTCTCCCCTCTAGAGAAAAGGTGGTCTAAGTGCCAAGGTAAACCATACTTGACCCCATATTGTGGGTAACTTATCCTAGATAGATCAACTAGTAAAGCCCATTTAGGCAAATAATTTAATCCTATGGTGGCATATAGTTAAGAGACCAAGACTTTATATAAGGACCCCTTGATTGGAGCCTCCACCTTAAGCCTCAATCGGTATTAAGCTTAATCCCATGGAATACTTGAAATAATCATAACTTTAATCATGACATGAATAACCTTTAAAGACATGATAACATGGAATAAGAAGCTTGTTCACATACTTGACCTCTACATGGGCATATACCTTATACTAGAGGGTAAAAACAATGCATAGACTTGGCCCCTTCAAATAGGCATTGCATTTCATATAAGGGTAAAGATTGTAACATATTTGTCCCCTTCTAGTGAGTTTTAATTTGTACATGAGGGTAAATAGATATCATGCTTGCCCCCTCATATAGATATTATTTACTTGCAAGAGGGTAGGAATATAGAAATAGGGCTCAACACAATTTTTGTAAATCATAGAAACCTTTCATGAGTTTAATACATGCATGGGAACTCATAACTTATCATATCATATTTGTTTTGCAAATCATGCAATAATATTTCATCAACATAAGAATCCTTGTCATGTAAACTTAGTCAAACATGGTGGTTTATGTGAACATATGCTCAAAATCATGCAATTTAAGAGTATAAGACAAAAAAGAGTAGAATCAAATCATTTTAAAGTCATGCAAGACAACCCACCAATATTATAGTAAAACTCTAAATTAGGGTATCATGAAATCCATTTTAAAAGTTCACAATCCTCCATAGTTTTCATAGTTCATATCATGCATAACCTCAATAGACACAAATCAACTCATGGAATAAGTCTTCAATAAGTATCCATCCATAATCAATCAATTCTTGATAAAAATCAAATATAACTCATGTATATAGTGCATAATAGGAAGTACCCATGAAAAATTAAATCATAAAATCATGAAATTTCATAAAAAGAGAGAGTTGAGCTCCATGGGTGAAATGACCCATGGATGAAGACCCACATACCTAAACCTTGGAGGGTTCTTGAAATCCAAAGTAAGTTCTTGAGTTTCTTGAATCTTAATGGAATATTTGATGATGTTTTGGAGAGGATTTGGGAGGGTTTTGAGAGTCTTAGAGTTGAAAAATGGCTAAGGTTGGAGGGTTTCCTGTTTAAATGGGCATTAGGTTATTACCCAAATGCCCTTGAGCAAAAAGGAAAAATTAAGAAAAAATTAGCACTAGTCTACGCCCAGGCTCAATGCGGACCAATCGCAAAGCTTAGTTTACACGGAGCCGCCCCTAAGGCGCGACACGGCCTGGTTGCGTAGGCACACTGCCTCGGCTCCCGTAGCAAAAAATTATTTTTCACTACGAGTCATCTAAATATCGAGGGCTACCTAT
>DF360912.1:0-22155 GCA_000787875.1 Solanum virginianum | reverse complement strand
GGGCTACCTATCTCCTACATAATTTTGCTCCTTGAATAAGAATATGAAGTCAGATTTCCAAAATCATGCACGATTTTTGAGATATTCAAAAATTATACTATAGGGCATTTCCAAAGCACATGAGGTGTTACAATATCTCCCCCTTAGGGAGCATTCATCCCCAAATGTAAAGAAAACATATGTAAGAGGAGTAATTAGAAAACTTTCAGCCCAACATGAATGCATTAAATGCACTTAAACATCCTTTTCATAAAGTTTCAAACATATACCTCAAAAATCAACAAAGCTTGTTATCATGAACATGTATGCATGCAAAAATAGCATAAGGACTGAAACTTAAGACTTGGAATCATAGATAGGACTTAAAATTTTACCTTCGGCTCAAGTAGAGGGAAAAAGGTATGGATATTACTTCTTCATGTCCGCTTTGGCTTCTCAAGTGGCACTTTTAACTTGATGATTCCTCCAAAGGACTTTGACGGATGTACATCTTTGTTTCTTAACCTTTTTACTTGCCTATCCAATATTTCCACCGAGACCTCCTCATTGGTCAAGTTGTCCTTCACAACACCTACAAACTCTAAGGGTACTATAGCACTTGGTTCACCAACACACTTCCTCAACATAGACACATGGAAGACCGTATAAACTATACTCATATCCGTAGGCAAATCCAATTCATAGGCAACCTTACCAATTCTCTTCAAAATTCTATAGGGTCCCATAAACCTTGGGCTCAATTTCCCTTTCTTGCTAAACTGAACCATGCCTTTCATAGTTTAGACCTTCAAGTATACTCAATCATCAACATTAAATTCAAGGTCTTTTCTTCACACATCAAAGTAGGAGTTTTGCCTACTTTGAGTTGTCTTTAGTCTCTCTTTTATCAATCCCACCTTCTCCAATGCTTACATAACCAAATCCAGACCTAACAAAGTCATTTCCCCCATATCAAACCACCCAACCAGGGATCTATAATGCCTACCATATAAGCTTCAAAGGGAGCCATGCCAATACTAGAGTTATAACTATTGTTGTAAGCAAATTCAATGAGTGGAAGGTGTTAAACCCAACTACCCTTGAACTCTAAAACACAAGCCCTAAGTATATCCTCAAGACTTTGAATTGTCCTTTCAGCTTGACGATCTGTTTGAGGATGAAAAGTCGTGCTAAGCTTGATTTTGGTACCAAGACCCTTTTGGAAGGATCTCCAAAAATGAGAAGTGAATTGGGCACCACGATCTTAAATAATAGATAATGGTACCCCTTGCAACTTAACCAACGCATCAAGATATAGTTTGGAATAATCCTCGCCATCGTAAGTTGTTTTAATTTGTAGAAAGTAAGCCAACTTTCTCATCCTATCAGTAATAATCCAAATAGAATCAAAGTGCTTTCTAGTCTTTTGCAACCCAATCACAATATCTATGTTGATCTCTTCATACTTCCAAGTAGGAATTTCTATGTCTTGGGCTAGGGCACCTGACCTTTGATGTTCGGCTTTCACTTGTTGGCAATTGTGACAACCGGCTACAAACTTGGCAAAATCTCTTTTCATACCATCCCACGAATAAACCTCCCTCAAGTCTCTATACAATTTTGTGGAACCGGGGTAAATAGAATAGAAAGAATTATGTGCCTCCTTCAAAAACAACTCCCTCAAGCCATCAACAATAGACACACATAGCCTATCTTGGTACCTAAGGACACCATCTCTCCCTTGGGAGAAAACCTCTACTTTACCATCCTTCACCAAAGCTTTCAATTCTAGTAAGGTAGGATGAAGGTCTTGTTTGGACTTAACCTTTTCAATTAAAGAAGATTTGGAACCAACAATAACCACCACATCTCCATTTTCAACTTCATTCAACCTAACTCCCAACCTAGCCAACTGGTGAACTTTGTAGCCACCTTCTTATTGCCATCATCAATATGAGCTACATCTCCATGGACACTCTACTTAGAGTATTAGCGACAACATTAGCTTTATCGAGATGATAGTGCCTACTCATGTACTAATCCTTAAGGAGTTTCCTTTTGACTATTTTATCTTAGTTAAACTCCATACCTTTATCAATTCATTCTTTGCCACATATCTCTCTAACCACCTTCTTTATCTCAAATTAAGATCCCTTCGTGTGAATATATATTGGAGACACTTATGACTGGTGAATACATCTACATGAACCCCATACATATAATGATGCAATATTTTCAAAGCAAAGACCACGACTACTGATTCAAGATCATAGGTGAGATAATTATGCTCATTTACCTTTAGTTGCCGAGAAGCCTATGCTATAACCTTGTTGTTTTGCATCAAGAAACACCCCAAACCAACCCTTAATGCATCACAATAAACCACAAACCCTTCTAGCCCTTCTGATAAAGCCAAAATAGGAGCGGAGATAAGCTTGTCTTTCAAAGTTTGAAAACTTCGATCCAAACAAATGTTGCCTTCTTTTGTGTCAACTTTGTCATAGGGGAAGCAATTGAAGAGAAATCATTCACAAACCTCTGATAGTACCCCTATAAAACCCAAGAAACTCCTAATATCCATCAGAGTCAAGAGCCTAGGCTAATTCCTTATCATTTCCATCTTTTTAGAGTCCTCTTTAATTCCATCTCCCGATAGTACATGCCATAGGATTGCAACCTCTTTCAACCAAAATTCACATTTATCAAATTTAAACAACCTCTTATCCCTAAAAATTAGCAATACCACCCTCAAATGATTCACCTATTTTTCTTCATCTCGAGAATAAATCAGTATGTCATTTATGAACATTAACACAAACAAGTCAAGGTATGATTTAAAAACCCTATTCATGAGATCCATAAATATCGTCGGTGCATTAGTCAAGCCAAAGGACATCACTACAAATTCAAAATGCCCATACCTAGTTCAAAAAGCCATTTTAGGAATATCACACTCCCTCACCCTCACTTGGTGGTACCCGGACGGACGATCAATCTTAGAAAAGTGACTAGCCCCTTGTAGTTGATCAAATAGGTCATTTATCCTTGATAAATGGTACTTGTTCTTTATAGTGATCTTATTGACTTCCTAGTAGTCAATGCAAATTCTAAGTGAACCATCTGTCTTTCTTACAAACAACAGCAGTCCTTATGAAACCATTCTCCAATAAATCCTTCAATTTGTCCTTCAACTCCTTTAGTTCGATCGAGGCCATACAGTAAGGGGGGGGGGGTAGAAATAGGTTGTGTATTGGGGAGGAGGTCTATATCAATATCTATTTCCTTTTTGGGAGGAAAACCAAGAAGCTCATCAGGAAAGACATCAAGAAATTCATTGACCACCGGAACCAACTCTAGGAAGGATTTTAGACTCAACATCCCTGACCCTCAGAAGATGGTAAATGCAACCCTTAGAAATCAATTTCTGGGCCTTAAGACTAGAGATGAACCTACCCTTAATCACCAAGATAGGACCTTCCCACTCAAAGATGGGCTCATTAGGAATTTGGAACCTAACTTTATGAGTTCTACAATCAATGGAAGCATGATAGGCATGTAACCAAGTCATCCCAAGATTAATGTCAAAATTCATCGTGCCGAGTTCAATAAATTCAACAAAATCATAAGGCAAGAATTTATGCAATATAGACACGGGACAACCCTTGTAAACTTTTCTAACAATAATGGACTCACCAACAAGGGTAGACACCTCATAGAGTTCATACCATGATTCAAAGCACACAAGAAGCTTATTAGCAACAAAAGGAGTAATGATGGAAAGATGGCACCCGTATCTAATAAAGCATACACATCATAATAAAAAACTTTTAATATACTGGTAATAAAATCAGACACCTTATCCACTCTTTATCTTCCTTGGAGAGCATAAAACTAATTATGTCATGGAGCATCCCCTTATTGGTTTCCTTTGCCTTTTGACCCTATGAGCACCTTGGCCTTGAGGATGACCATTGTTACCTTTGTTTTGAGCATAGTGGTAATCAATAATCTTGTGCCCTACCATCCCATACCCATAATAAGCATTAGAATCCTTCAAGCATTGGCTACCATGATTTCTTCCATATCTGTGGTAGCTTCGGAGAGTCATCCCACTATTGCATCCTTTAAACCTTGGGTTGCATACCCTATTGGAAAACCTTTTGTTTGGAACATTGGAGGACCCTTAACCTTTGAATTTGTGATGTTGTTGGAAATAAAGACCCTTAGCACCTTGAAAATCACCATCAAATCGAGCCCTCTTAGACTCCCCACATCTCATCTCCCTAAGATTCTCCCCTTCAAATTGTTTTGCGTAGGTCATGAGTCGAGACAAGTCCATATTACCTACAAGCATAGCGGTGCAACATTCTTCATTCACCAAGTCAGATACCTCTGACACCAACTTGTTCATTCTTGCCCTAGGATCAATATGCAAGTGAGGAGCATACTTGGAGAGCATGTTGATTTTGAGGGCATACTCCCTTACACTTATGAAACCTTGTTTGAGATTCATGAATTAAAAGCTAGAGCATACTTGGAGAGCATGTTGATTTTGAGGGCATACTCCCTTACACTTATGAAACCTTGTTTGAGATTCATGAATACCATCATCTTTGCCTCTCTCAATTCAATAAGGAATAATTGATTGAGGACGGTAACCTTGAATTCCTCCCATGGGATGGGATCATCGTTCCCCCTTTCTGGCTATCATTGAGTAAACCACATTTGTGCAACACCCTTGAGTTAGTAGGCCATAAGTTCTGCCTTCTCCTCTGAACTCATCCCCATAATAGCAAGCACCTTATATACCTCATCAATGAACTCTTGGTGATCTTCCTCCATTTTGGAACACCATGAAACTCCAAAGGGTTCATCCTTGTAAAATCCCTCACCCTTGAGGCTAGAGTAGGAGCATGAGGAGCTTGGGCTCCTTGGTTCAATTGAGTAGTCATGACATAGGCTAACATGGTAATGACATCTGCAATTCGACATGTGCATCCCCTCCTTCTTGGGGAGTCGGATAAGCCGGACCATCCTCGGGTGTACGAGCCCTCCTTGGCCTTTCTTTTGGTAGCAGCCTGATCTAAAAGAGTAAAAGAGCGCCCATTAGGGAAGGAAACCTTATCTAAACCAAAGCACGATACAAATCATGAATAAGTGAACCATATCCTAAGATACCTCATAGCCTCCTATTTATAGTTGTGGCACACTTCATAACCATGAATAAGACTCTACTTGATGCGATATGTTAGATTTTTGAAGACTATTAACAACCTAGTTCTCTGACACCAAGTTTGTCATGACCCACGCCTAGGGCCTAGATGTGACACGACAAATGGGAAAATCAAAGGAATCCCAAAAATGCCTCTTAGCATATCATTCACACATCTTTGGTTGTGGAAGAAAAAATAAGATAATAACAAGTAACAATAGAGTCTAAGCGAAATAGGACTTGGAACTTCCATTTTATCATCAATATAAAAGAGCATAGCGGGAAATAAGGGACTAAGGATAGTCTTTCATAATAACGTAGGCATAAAAAGGAGTCAACCTTAATACATGCTATCCATATCTTATACCACCTCTACTTTAGATGGAGCGGGGGCCAAGACATCTCCCGGGCACACCCTCAAAGATAAGTATCCAATTATATTAGATGAGTCTTAACAAAATCATGAAAGTAAGATAGACATTATCCCCGGATTTGAGGACTTACCCAAAGCTAACTTCAAGTGATCCGGCTAACCATTTGGAGGAGGAGGATCAATAGGAGCTCCGGTCCCTACATGGTGATATCACGTAGGCATAGAGTATGTGTTAGTACTTGGAATGTACTAAGTATGTGGGGTGCAATGCAACAATGGAATAAGCCATAATATTCAAGATACATAATCATAATCAATAGATATAATCTCAATATGACATGTATGATCAATTCTTGAGTTAAGACATGCATGTAGATAATCAACTTACATAACATAGCATATATATGTGGGAGGAGACCTTAATTGGCATATAAGACCAAGCGAGCTACTACTTGGAGTCCTGATGGATGTCTCCCCACCAGAGAAAGGGTGGTCTGCTTGCTAAGGTAAACCATACTTGACCCCATATTATAGGTAACTTGTTCTAGATGGATCCACTAGTAAAGCCCATTTAGGAAAATAATATAACCTTATGGTGGCACATAGTTAAGAGACCAAGACTTTATATAAGGACCCATTGATTCGAGCCTCCACCTTAAGCCTCAATCGGTGCTAAGTCTAATCCCATAGAATACTTGAAATAATCATAACTTTATTCATAACATGAATAACTTTTAAATGCATGATAATATGGCATGAGTAGCTCATTCATATACTTGACCCCTACATGGGTATATATATAATACTAGAGGGCATAAGTAGCTATGATGATGATTATTTTGAAAGCTATGAAAGTATGATTTTAATGAAGTACGAACTATATTAAAAGCTATGTATATACATGATTTATTATTCTATGGGATATGACTTAGTACCAAGTGAACTTGTGTGAGGGTGACTATCTCCAAGGGTCCTTATATAATTCCTCAAGTCCCATAACTATGTGCCACCATAAGAATGATGTTCATGTTTATGTCTTAAAGGTATGCTATTGGATCCAATTAGCTTAATGATGAAAACTCATCATGCTAGGATAAAGTCTAAAGGGTGGGGTCGATGATAGTCCTCATCGTGCTAGGATAGAGCCTACAAGGTAAGGACTGAGTTTACCTAGGGAAAGTAGACTCATCTTAGCTTGATGTAGAGTGAATATCAAGATTCCATATAATAGTTTGCATGGTCTTATATGTCAGTTATGATTTTATTCTCACATATGTGATGTAAAGTTATGAAAATATTTGATGATGTTTCTTCAAATAATTTTAAACTTGCATGCTCATACATATTGTGTCCTTATCCTATTGATTATGATTATGCATATTGATATTATTATGATGTCTGCTGATTCATAGCATACCTACATACTTAATACATTGTATGTGTTAACATATATATTTTGGCTTACATGCTCTAACCATGTAGGGGCGAATTATAAGGCAATTATCCCATTTCATGGCTAGATTTGGATCTTCAGCTTGAAGACTTATCGGTGAGTTCCTTTGCTTTGGGAACAAGCCCTATGATGTGTTTCCTTTATATTGAGACTTTATCACTTTTATTCTTTTGATGTATGTCTTGAGGATGAGCTTCTGAGCTATGTGCTAGTCCCTGAGAAGATCTATGATGTAGAGGCATGAATTAAACTTAATGGATTGATGTATATTCCCCTACGGAAACTATGATATTTTTCACTTTATGAACTTTTGCTTGCTTATTCTCTTATGTATGCTTATTTTACTTATTAATGCTTATGATATGAATATGAGGTTTGGATGATATGCCTTTGAGTGTCACATTCGTTATGCCATAGCTATGTCCTATGTCCGAATCATGATAAAAATGGTATTAAAGTACAAGGTTTGAAAGCATCCTAAGGAGTTCAACATATCACATCTAGTAGATTCTAGTTCATTGGTGTGAAGCATACCACACCCACGAATAGAAGACTATGAGACATTTTAGGAAAACTTCATTTCTTTGTATTCTATGTTGTGCCTTCAAAGTTTTCATATCTTAACACTTGTCCCTTGGTGTTTTTAGAAATGGCTCCACGACATGCTCCATTACCAAGGGGAAATGATGTTAATGCAAATCAAGCTCCTCTAACTCCCCAAGTTCCTCAAGTCCCTCCAGTGGACCAAGTTTCTAATGATGAGTTTAGAGTCACAATCACCATGTTGGCTCAAGTCGTTGCTTCTGCAAAGACTCCTACTTTGGCTTTGAGGATAAGAGATTTTGCTAGGATAAATCGCCTAGAGTAAACATGGTTCAAAGGGAAGTTTGTCTCTTATGTGAAAGCCATAAAAATAATTTCCAAGGGTTGTCTATATCATGTTGTCCGAGTCATGGATGTTGAGTCTCATGTCCTTACTCTTGATTCAGTCCCAATAGTAAATAATTTCCCAAATGTCTTTCATGGTGACTTACTTGGTATTCCTCCCGTGAGGGAAATTGATTTGGGAATTGAGCTTAATTTTGCCCGTCACCCAGCCTATTTCTATACCTCTACATTGAATGGCCCTCGCAAAATTGAAGGAAAAATGAAACAACAATTAAAGGATTTTCTTGATAAAGGGTTCATAAGGCCTAGTATGTCACCATAGGGTGCTCTCGTATTTTTTGTAAGGAAGAAGGATAGTTCACTTCAGATGTGTGTGGATTATAGGCAATTGAATAAAGTAACCATAAGAAACAAGTACCCACTACCAAGGATTAATGACCTATTTGATCAACTACAAGGTGCAAATTACTTTTCTAAGATCGATCTCTAGTTCAAATATCACTAATTGAGGGTGAAGGAAGATGACATCCCAAATATGATATTTAGAACTCGGTATGGTCATTTTTAAATCTTGGGTTATATCATTTGTACTAACAAATGCTCCTGTTATTTTCATGGATTTGATGAAAAAGATTTTCAAATCATACTTGGAGATGTTTGTGGTGGTGTTCATAGATGATATATTAGTGTACTTGCGGGATGTGAAGGAACATGAAGACCAATTGAGGATTGTGTTGCAAACGGTGAGGGATAGACAACTCTTTGGTAAGTTTAGCAAGTGTGAGTTTTGGCTTAGAGAGGTGGATTTTTTTGGTCACATTATATAGGGTGATGGTATCAGAGTTGATTCAAAGAAAATAGAGGTGGTAAAGAATTTGCCTAAACCATTATCTTCATCCAATATTAGAATTATTTTGGGTTTGGCCGAATATTATAAAAGGTTTATGAAGGGATTTTCCTCCATTGCTTCTCCTTTGATAAGATTGACCCAAAAGAAGTGAATTCCAATGATCCGATGAATATGAGAAGAGCTTTCAATTGTTGAAGGATCTTCTTACTTCAACTCTTATTCTAACATTTCCTGATGGTTCAAATGGTTTTGTTATGTATTGTGATGCCTCACATATATATTTGGGATGTGTATTGATGCAACATGGAAATGTCATTGCCTCAAGGCAATTGAAAGGGCATGAAAGGATCTTTAGTTGTTGGCTATTGTGTTTAAATTAAAGATTTGACAACATAACCTCTATGGGGTACATGTTGATATATTCACTGACGACAATAGTTTGCAATATGTTTAGCCAAAGGGATTTAAATCAAAGGCAAAGAAAATAATTGGAACTTTTAAAGGATTATGACATGTGTGATATATTACCCTGGTAAAGCTAATATTGTGGATGATGCGTTGAGTAGAGTGTCTATGGGAAGCATGATACATATTGCGAGTAGAAACAAAGAGTTGGTCAAAGAATTGCACTATTTGGATTGTTTGGGTGTGAGGCTAAGTAGCTTGGGTGATGGTGGTGTGTTAGTGCCTAATAGGGCAAAATCATCTTTGATGGAAGAGGTTAAGGCAAAGCAAGACATGGACCCTACCTTGGTTGAATTGAAGAAGTTGGTGGTTGATAAAAAGGTAGAAGTCTTTTCACAAGGGGGAGATGGAGTATTGCGTTACCAACAACGATTATGTGTACGTAATATGGATGGATTAAGGGAGAAGATACTTGATGAAGTTCATAATTCTAAGTATTTTATTTATCCAGGATCCATCAAAATGTATAGAGATTTGAGAGATGTGTAGTGGTGGATTGGCATGTAGAAAGACATAGCAAGGCGTGTTATGGAATGTCCAAATTGTCAAAAAGTGAAGGTGGAATATCAAAGACCCAATGTTTTGACTCAAGATATTGAGATACTGACTTGGAAATTAGAGATAGTGAATATGGATTTCATCATGGGTTTGCCAAGGACTAAAAAGTAATTTGACTCAATATAGGTGGTTATGGATAAAATGACAGAAACAACCTACTTTTTGCTAGTAAAGACTTCTTATGGTGTTGAGGATTATGCCAAGGTTTATATTCAAAAGTTGGTAATTATGGGTACTATTGTCCATTATATGGATAGAGATGCTCAATTTACTTCTCATTTTCGGAAGTCGTTCCAAAAGGGCCTTGGCAGAAAGGTGAAGCTAAATATCGCAGTTCATCCTCAAATAGATGGACAGGCCGAAAGGACAATAAACGTTGAAGAATATGTCGAGGTCTTGTGTGCTGAATTTCAAAGGAAGTTGGGATAATCACTTACCTCTTATTGAATTTGCTTACAACAATAGTTTTCATTCAAGTATTGGTATGACTCCATTTAAAGCATTGTATGGTAGACGATGTAGATCATCGATGGGATGGTTTTAAGTTGGAAAAATATCCTTAATTAGGCCAGATTTGGTGCATGATTCCATGGAGAAGGTGAAAGTCATAATAAAAAGGTTGAATGCTTACCAAAGTCATCAAATGTCATATGCCAATGTTAGGAGAAGAGAATTAGAGTTTAATGAAGGTGATTGGGTGTATTTGAACGTTTTCCCAATGAAAGGAGTGATGCACTTTGGTAAGAAAGGCAAATTAAGTCCTAGCTATAAGTATCTTATGAGATGGTAAAGAGAATTGTCAAAGTAGCATATGAATTAGATTTGCCTACGGAATTAGCTATGGTTCATCCGGTGTTTTATGTTCTTCCATGCTAAAGAAAGGGTTGGGTGATCCTAATTATATCGTTCCATTAAAGGATATGTCTATTAAGGAAGATCTGACTTATGAAGAAGTATTGGTTGAGATTTTTGACCATCAAGTGAAGAAGTTGAGATATATAGAGTTTGCATCCATCAAAGTGTTATGAAAGAATTAACAAGTCGAAAGGGCTACCTAGGAGGCTGAGGTGGACATGATAAAACGATAATCTTACCTCTTTCATTCTATTCATTCCTAAGGTACTTAATGTGATCTATTCCTTCAAAATTCTCAAGAATATGTATCTCATATTAGATTGCATGCATGCATGATCATGAAACTATTTTTGAATGATATTTAATGCATAAGTTTGATAATTTTATGAAGATGATGATTAAGTTGCATTTTTGCATTTGTGCTATGATGTTAGTTGTGTTCCTACTCTATTCCAAAGTATTTCTATCTCATTTGAGGATGAACTATCCCAAATAAGTGATATTGTGACACCCTTCATGTTTATAGGGTTGAAAAACTGGAAGTTTAGGATTTTTGCTGAAGGTCTGATTCACGAGCCACTCTATGACCTGCGGAAGCATCCGGGATCGCAGGTGCATCCATGGAAAGTGTCAAGTGAAGGTGGAAAATTTGATAATTCTTGGAAGTTGACTTACATGATACCAGGCAAACTATATAAAGATCCACAACGGGTCAACTGGTCCTGTAGGTAGAGGCCTTGAGGAATCTAAAATTTGTCGAAGTGTGGAAATAGATTAGAGAAGGATTTATTGCCCATAAGTGGAATAATGAGTCGTACTGCATGTTCATGACTTAGAATTTTCAATTTCAGTAGCTCAACTTTTGTGACACCTAGTTCTATGAGCTAAGTATGGACCGTAGGTGCATCCATGGCCCATAGGAGGGGTTTTGTGGATGGCTCCTATAGTTTTTTAATGAAGGGTGTTTTTGACATTTTCAATTTGTCTAAGCTCTAACTACATTGTTTTAGTACCCTAACTGACTTAACCAACCTAACCTCTATAAGATCTTATTCTTTAGTCATTCAAAGCTTTTTGATTTCTAAATTTTTCTCAAGGGTTCTCAATATTTCTCTCTCTATGGCAAGGGTTTCATTGAAGCTAAAGCTTGAAGGTTTGACTAAGGATTTTCAAATTTTCTTCTTGAATTCTAAGGATTCTACTTGAGGTAAATAGGGTTCATTCATCAATTAGTTTCATTCACAAGCTCAATTCAAAATCTCTTTTTTATTAAGTTTCATGATGAATTCTTATGGGCTTTTAAGTTATGATTCCTAATGCATGGATTATGATTCCTATATGATTATTATGACTAATTATACATAAATTATGATGAATTTCATGATATATATGATTTTCAAGCAAAAGTATGTGATTTCAAAGTATGCATGATTAGAGCTTAATGACTTGATGTGGGTTCCTTTGTTAATGATATAATTTCATTTCAATTGCTTGTTTTCTCTATGAATCTTACTCAGTTGCATGATTTTGACTCGAATGTCCAGGACCCCACAGTTATCCCTAGTCTCCTATGATAAAGCTATGAACTTTTTTGCCTATAATCTCAAGTATGAAAAGCATGTTTTTAATGATGATGAAATATTAGGACAATGATGATGTTATAAAATCTATGATGATGCTATGATAAAGAGGGTTATGAAAACCCTAATGTTTATTATGATGTTAAGGTGGGAATTTCTACCCACACTATGATGAAATTAAAGTAGATGGACTATTCTTATGACATGATGTTTCCATGAAACGCTATGATGATTATTTTGACAGCTATGAAAGTATGATTTTAATGAAGTATGAACTATGTTGAAAGCTATGTATATGCATGATTTATGTATTATGTGGGATATGACTTAGTATTGGGTGGACTTGTGTGAGGGGAACTATCTCCAAGAGTCCTTATATAAATCTTCAAGTCCCATAACTATGTGCCACCATAAGAATGATGTTCATGTTTATGCTTTAAAGGATGACTCACCACTACAAGTAACCTTGGAATCCAAGCTGTGTCATATGATAGATAGTCAAAGACTTCGGTCCCTACATGGTGAGATCATGTAGGCAAGAGTATGTATTAGTATATTTGAATATAGTAAGTATGTAGGATGCAATGTATATGACTTACCAAACCTACATTTAATGTTAGATGGCAAGGGCACATAATATAGAAAGACATATATAGGCAAGGAATGGAATATAATGAGATGCTATGAATTTTGTGATGATTGAATGCAATATACTTTATATATATGAAGATGTGACCGTAACCGGCATGAGACCAAGTGATCTATGTCTTGGAACCACGTTGTCTTCTCCACAACGGTAAGAGGTGACCTACTTTCCAAAGGTAGATCCTTAACATACTTTCCCCCTTGGGGCATAAACATAGTCCTATGCTAGGCACATAGTTCAAGAAAGGAGTATGGACCATTGGGGATAGTCCACGCCGATATCCAATCCATTAGTGCTAGGTCTTCATCCCACTAGAATACATATATATACATACTTGTAAAAGAGACATAGAACTTCAAATCGTTTATATGCATTCTTAGTCATAAAGGCCAAATGACATTCTTCATAATCATGCATAATAGACTAAAAAGACAGAACATTCTTCATGACATTTCTTGCATAAGGATAGGTCATTTGGAGCACCGTCTTGAGAGATGAGTATGGACCTTTCGGGATAGCCCACTCCGACTCAAACCTCAATCAATTGTCCCACAAACATAATGGTTTTGAAAACCCATAAAATTGCTCAAAGAACCATAATCTTAGACATGTATGTGATCACATCCTTGTAATAACCCATATCTTGTCAAATCATATTATAAAACATAATTGGGGCTTGAACCACTTCGTAATTTTATAAATCCATGCTCGTGAAATGCATATGCTATGAAAAATATGGGAATGACATGGGTAATTGAGATTCAATCTAAAATCAATAATATAATATGGAATTAAAGTAAAACTATAACCAAATCCACTTTTAAGATATAATAAAAATCACACATGCTTAGGTCAAAGCCTTAAAGGGACTATGCACAATCATAGATTCATAAAAATATATTTAAAATTATGTATAAACCACCCATGCTCAAACAAGCTTTTAAAAGGGACATGCATACTCATAGATTCATAAAAATGATGAAATTCAATATTTAAAAACTTAAATCATCTTAAAATCAATAGATAAACATAACTCATTCATTATTGGAATTTAAGGAATCATAATATTTAAAACCCCAAATTAAAGTAAACAAAATTCATGTAGATTTCATTGAAAATAGTTTGGGTCTCCTTGATTGGAATTAACCAAGGATAAAAACCCACATACTATCATTAAGATGAAGAAACCCTAAAAAATTTGAAGAATTGAATTCCTTAGATCCCAAGTTGAGAATCTCTAAGAGTTCCTTTGTGAAAAGCTTTTGAGAGAGTTTGAAATATCAGGAGTTATTTTTGTATGTTTTAAATATGGTTAAGTCTTTAGGTAGTCATTAGATAGCATAGGAGTCCCTAAAAGAAAAATAGAAATAACCAAATTCGTGAAAATGTCATTAATGAATTAGAGGAAATATTTCCCGAAAGCCACTTCACTTGAGGCCATACGGCCCGTGTGGCACTCCACCGTTCATGTGGACTGCTTGTAAAGCAACACTTAGATGAATTTCTAGAAGTTACGACCTTAAACCAACACTTAGATTTTTTTGCCCAAGGTTCACCAAATGGTCCACTTCACGAGTCGTGTGAAGCCACACGGTTCGTCTGGTGCTCCCGTCCCCCCATACTTAGGAAATTTTCATGGAAAAGTTATAAGATGGTGATTCCATACTTAGAATATTTTCACTCTGAAAGCTTCATGAAGGGCCTCACAGCCTGTCTCATGCCACATGACTCGTGTGACTGGGCGTGGCACCTCACTTAACCCAAAATAGTGGGGTTTCAAGCTCAATTCATCCCACGGCCCCTCCAAATGATTCGTGTGGTGTCACACGGCCCGTGTGGGGTGCCAGTGTAGCATACCTTGGCTTGTAACACCACACCAAGATCCAAGATCACAAAATCATCCAAGATCACAAAATCAAGGCCAAGTATTATCTCACTAGAGGCCACATAAGCCGTGTGATCTCACACTGGTCGTGTGTCCTCCCTTGAGACGACACTTGTTCCAAACTTTGTCCTAATTGAAATTTCAAGTCCCAATGACGTCGTACGATATCCGAGTCATTACACACACTCTATGCAAATATGATAAACATGTTACGATCACGATAAGAAGAAATTACCATCTTGATAAACATGGTGGCTACTCCGCAGTCACGAAAGAGGAGCTATAAGACACCAAAAATCAGCAAATACACTTCAAGCAGAAACTCCAAATAGATCCTTGGGATTTGTAGAGAAATTCTTACACACAAATTATATATGGTACCTTATCAAATTCAACGTTTGGACTCAATAAAATTGTCAAAAATCAAACTTAAGATATCCTTAACCTTAAATCTGATTAATCGCAACTAAACTAACTTAGAACTCAAAAAGACCAAAAAGGTCCTCAAAACCCTCAAAAATTATACAAAAGCTCTTCTTAGGCCTAAAATCTCCTCCTGAATTCAATGAAATCATTAGAAATTTGATCTGAGCATCTGAATTATTTATGTTGACCAAAGTCAAACCTTGATGCAATTTAACCCAAACTTCAAACTTAAGACCTCAAATCCGCAAAATGACACCAAAATAGGAAACAATGACACTTCTAGATAATATTTCATATTTTAGAGCTGACAGAATTGCATTTTGAGACTTGTCGCTCTAGTTAGTAGCAAAAATTACTTTTGAACAACTTAAGCCTTCAAGACTAAAAAATTCTAACATTTCACAACTTTATAATAAAACTCCAAAACCAACCCAGCAAATTGATTAAACAAAACTCAGAGCAACTATCTGGAGGGGTAAAATGATAATTTTTTTAAAAAAATTTAAAAGTGACCTTCACGACCATTTCATCATCTATCACTAAAAGTCATATTTTTCCTCAAACATAAAGTAAAGAAAAGTACCTAAAGCCTAAAAAAGATGGGAATATTAGTTTCAATTCAAACGTGAGGATCTACTGGACATGCCTCAATCTCCCATGTTGCCTCTCCCATGAGTTTATTTTGCTACTAGACCTTTACTGAAGTGATTTCCTTAGTCCTAAGCTTATGGAACTACCTGTCTAGAGTGGCTATTAGCTCCTCTTCATAAGACAAATTTGAACCCAACTCTACCAAGTCAAAAGAAATCACATGATATTGTTATCACTGAAGCATGGAAATATGAAACACTCGATGAACAACTAATAAACTAGGTGGCAAGGCCAGCTCAAAGGTCACCTCTTCTATCTTCCTCAGATTCTCAAGTGGACTGATAAACCTTGGGCTAAGCTTGCCCTTTTTTTTTGAACCTTTTCACACCCTTCATAGGTGATATCCTCAGCCACACCTGATCACCCTCTATAAACTCTAGGATTCAAACCCTCTAATTGGTAAAGGTATTCATGAGTCGGTTTGGATCAGTTATTGGTTAAAGTCAAACTCAAACCAACTTATTTATATTTTAAATTCTCGAAATCAAATCAAGTCAATTATAATATATATTTATTGGTTTAGTTGTTATTGATTTTTATTTTGTTTTGATTCGGTTATTAACCATACACAACAATAAAAACAAAGATACATTCAAAATGGAGAAAAGCGTCAAAATTTATTCAAAACCAAAAAAGTTAGAACTATTGATATTATAGAACTTTCAATCACAAAATTTACTCTGAATAAAGTTTTAAAATTCACTATTTTAGCTTAGAAAGAGAAAGAGATAGTAACATTTATAGTCCTACCAAGAATTGTCATAGACATTTATATACATGAAATCAATAAGATAAATGTTCTAGTCTTGAGCATTTTATACTTCTATAAATAGATTAAAAATTAAAAATTTGATGAAAACGTTTATAAGATCTTTAAAATTTTTCTTTGAAAATAATGTATTATGTAGGTGTAGTCATAAAATATACGTATATAATTTGTCGATTTGATAATGTACCACCATGTATAACAAGTTAATATCACACTCGACAAGTTTCATAGAAAGGGGAAGAAGCAGAGATTTGGGTACCAACTACTTCCTTGAAGAATATTCATTCTACATTAAAGTTAATTAACATCAATTTTTTATTTATTAATATACAGTTTGATCTCAAGTTTAAATTCTTCCTTCATAAGGATGAAATAGTTAAAAACAAAATACATCAATTTTAAAGTTGTGATTGTAATTTTGTGACTAAATCAATAAAACTACATCCATATAAATAATCCCAATTTTGATAGATCAAAGTTAGAATTTTTTTCTTTTTTTGAATTCAAATTTTTTTAGACAGTGAAAATATATTACTATGTTATTTGTATACCTTATATAATGACCCTGAAGGGTTATTTTTGGCAATTTTGATAAAATTATCATTTTATCCCTCTTAATAGTTGGTCTGAGTCATATTTGATTGGTTTTGAAAGTTGATTTCTATAAATCTTGTAAGAATTTGTATTTTTTTTCTAAAGAATTAAGTTTTGAAGGCTTAAGTTGCCTAATTTTGAATTTTTTAGTCATTTGAAGATTCAGATCTTGGAACAAAATTCCACCTATTTCATCAGTTTTCGAATGTGAAAATTAGTCCAGGAGAGTTGTCGGAAACAAATTTGATGTTGTTATATACATTTTAGATTTGAAGTTGGAATTTGAGTTAAAGTTTGACTTAGGTTTGACTGTGGTCATTATTTTTCGTTCGGGTACTCAAATTAGATTTCTGATGGTTCCACTGGTTCTGAGAGGTTATTTTAATGAGGTACCTCTTAATTTTTGAATGTTTTGGTAACTTTATTATAACACCCCCTAATTCCTTTAACTTAGTCTAGAGTAGATACACAGAGAAAACTGAGAGAAAAGCTGAAAAAAAAACTATAGAAAGAGAATCTATGACAGTAATCTATGCCACGTAGAGAGATCTATAGCTCATAGAATGGGTCTCGTAAAACTCCTGATGACTTGGTAAAATTTTCTAAGTATGAGATATATATACGAGATAGTTTATAACCCATAAAGTACTCCACGGGCCGTAGATTGGTCTCGTGAATTGGAGGATCAAATATCAACTTTTCAGTATCTTGAGTTACGAGTTAGCAGACAACTCATAGAATGTTTTACAACTCGTAGAAGAGGTTTTGTGCAAAATTCCAATAACTTAATTTTCAGGACCCCTTGTTTACGAGATGTCATCTACGGTCCGTAGAATGTTCTACGACCCATAGATGGGGTCTTGTGGATCCTGTCGGTGGTTTTTAAGATGGTTTTTTTTGTCTATTCCTATTCCCTTTTAATCTAATTCTTGGACATTTTGGACTTAATTAAAGCCCTAAAATAAAACCCTAAGGATATTTTCACCATTCTTCATGCTTAGGGATTTCTCCGGAGGAACACCAGAAGGTGGAGAGAGAGTTTCAATTCAAACGTGAGGATCTACCGGGGGTTGACTGTTACTTCTATTTTCAGGTATGTAAGGCTACCAAAAATATGGATTTTGTTCTTCTATGTGTCCCATTCCCTGAAATGATAGAATTGTGAGTGAATTGAGTCTCCAATGCATGTTTCTTGAAGGGCTTTTCTTAAATTCTACTACACTTCTACATAGGCTTGCATTAGTTACTATTTTTATGAGTTAACTATTTGAAATAGATGATTTTTCTATACTACATGAACTCTAGCATGAATTCTTTCTACTTTTACAAACTTTCTTTAAATTGAACATGCATGAGTATGATTTGAGCCTGGAGAGCCTATGAAATCCCTAAATGCTTTTACTCCACTTTGTTTCCTGAATGGTATGAGTTATAATGATGCATGATAGAGTCTTTGTGAGTCAAGATCTAAACCTTAAAGAGTGTAACTAAAGAGTCAATAGTTGATATGGTGATTTGATTTGACAAACGTCCAGATGAGTCTACTTGGTTAAGAATGATTGTCTTATGAGCATTGAGTCTTGGGAGAAGTATTGAGCACTGAAATGAGTAAGAGTAAATCCAACTCACACTCATTAACTACATTTTCGAGCATCATTGAGGATTAGAACCATTACATTGTATTGAGGTTCCCTCTTGACTGGAAGTCTCTGAGATAATAGCGGACTTGATTGACTAGATCCATTATGGATTTGATTCATTCTTTACCCTGGCAAGTACTGAATGGCTGTGGCAACATCAAAGAGATTATTGTATAATCACTGGCTCATAAGTCATTGTTGTCAGATAAGAGAAACTCTCAGATAGGGTCTTCACTGATAGTACTCTGATTTGATTTGATTTGATTAGAATTCATTGTTGTCAGATAAGAGAAACTCAAAGATAGGGTCTTCACTGATAGTACTCTGATTTGATTTGATTTGATTAGAATAGATTTGGTTTCGACTGGATTGGTACTGATTGGTTAATGTCTATTCTTTATTATTGCTTTATATCGACGTTTGTGTCACAACCCCAACCTATGGCCTAGATGTGATGGCGTATGGGAACCCAAGAGTTCCCAAACAAGATTCAAGATACCAAAACTCGCATCATCGGTTCGGAAGCATAATCAACAATCAACACATAGTTCTAAGGGATGGAAAAGTAGGACTCACTCTATGGGGGCAATTCGCGACTTAGGATCTTTCCATCAACATAAGATTCAAGTCACATATCAGTACTCAAAGATAACCAAATACATAACATAGACTTAACCATAACTCATAGCATATATTGTAAAGAGGTTTACAAGGTGTCCGTCCAACCATACTTGATAGGAAAAATGGGAACAGGAGGCTTCGAGCGTGGCCAGATGGCTCGTCAAGCATGCCAAGGCCTGTGAAGATGGCCGAGGCATAACACTTAGCCACAACACTCCCCCTCATGTCAACCTTTTCTCATTTGCACAATTCACGACCCTCCACACGGTCAGTGACAAGACACACGGCCCGTGCCACTAGCTGTATAACATTCCTTAGGACAAGAATGGCCTTTCCAAGTCCCAACTGACCCAAACGGCCCATCAAAGGCATCACTACCCATCAAACTATCCGTTTGACACCACTGCACAAGAGGGTCTCACGAAAATGATCAAAACTCCTTCATCCGACATCGGAATGAGGTGACACCAAGTGCATTGCGAAGCTAACTCAAAGGGCTTGCTATTCCTTAGCAAGAAATGGCCTTATCCAGCCCTAAACCATCTAAATGGCCCATACAAGGCAACACTTCCCGTCAAACTATCCATGTGATATCACTGCACAGGAGGGTCTCATAAAAACGGTCATAACTCCTTCATCCGGCCTCGAAATGAGGTAAAACCAGGTGTGTTAGAAAGCTAAATCAAAGTGCTTTCATTTGACGTGTTATGAACTACCCAGTTCCAAGTGTACTAAAAGATATTCCCCTTTAAAGTTGACCCTTCTACCGATACTTGTGTGGGACTTAGCCAACGGAAGTCCCTTCGAACTTTGCTTGATGTAGGGGGCCCATGATGACCTTAAACAACATAAATAAGGTTGAAAAAAAACTTGGGTCCTTATATCATCTCCCCATTGGGAATATTCGTCCTTTGATGTGGAAGGACAAGGCTTGAATTAGAACATGAAACTTACAAACACAAGGTACAATGCACAATTCTCCATTCAAACTCATATCATTAAGTCAAAACGTATTCATATTATTTAAATGATTAAGTCATTAAAACTTATATCAAAATGTATTCAAATCATTTAAATCTTCATGAAAATCATTTTAGTGCATATGTAAGCATGTCATGCCATGAGACACAAGAATTGAAAGGATTAGGACCACTTGGAGAAGGAAGAACCTAGAGCCTTAGGCTTGAGTGGATTGGAAATATAGGGATATCACTTTATTCTGCCCAACTACGCCCTCCCCTAAGGTACCCTAACCGAAGCCACATCCTCCATTGGAGAGACCTTCACGTATACTCATTCTCCAACCCGACACTCAAGATCCCTCATTCTATCCTCCGGATAAAACTTTTGATGACCTTGAACCACCTCCAACCTTTCTTGATCAATGTCACTCTTTCCATAGCCTCCAACACTAAATCCGATCCTATAGAAGTCATTTCATGTCACTCAAACTATCACGACCCAACCTATGGGCCGTGATTGGTACCCGATTGGGGGATCCAGATGATGCTACTAAACCAAAATCAACTTATGGACACTATTCATTTACAGAAATTTTGACAGAGTTTCCTCTGTTTTATTAGCTAGCCACCTCAAACAGAAGATATCCAGCGTACCAACCAAAAGCCAATACACATAAATGAAAATATGCGGCCCGACAAGGTCACCGTTGTGGTTCTGCCACCTAACAAACATAGCATACTATCATAATATTCAGACTGGCAGACATAACTTCCAAATTCAATATACAGACATGATGTACAAATGACTAACATAGCCCATACTCATAGTAGTCCACAGACCTCTATACAGACACACTGATAGACAAAACACATAGGATAGGAGAGCCGAGGCGAACTGAGGCCCAATACCCACATATCATAGTACATATCAGACATCATGCCGACAAGTGAGTCGATGCGAACTGAGGCCCAGTACTCACGTATCATCTTGGGTGAGCCGGGGTGAACTGAGGCCCAGCACTCACATGTCAAATATGCACAGACATCATGCCGACAAGTGAGCCAAGGCGAACTGAGGCCCAGCACTCGCGTATTATAATGGGTGAGCCGAGGCGAACTGTCGCCCAGCACTCATATGTCAAATATGCCAACATATCCCAAGCCCATCTCCTTATGACTCCAAACTAAGCAAAGCCGGCTCATGGGCAAACCGACCCACCGTATCCAACCAGCTTCGGAATATACATATATATACACATACATAATATAATACGCACGATAACAATCGACCCAAGAACCGGTGAATCGAATTATAGTGGCACGAGTAGAGTAGAGTGGATCGTGAGCATAAACAGTCATTCCTCAAGTTTAACTTAGTTACATAATATTTTTTCAACTTCAAACGTGGTTACATGTTCATAGTTGGAAAAACAAACTTTACTTGTACAAAATTATTCATATTTGGGGGAACATAACATTAGTTTTAATCACTTTATTCGTATTTGTCACGTCCCAGTTTATGGGCCGTGACTGACACCCATTTAGGGTGTCCAAAACATAAATCAAATCAGAATTCAGAATAAGTTACTATTCATTTTATTCGTATTAGGGATCAAAATAGTGCTTATATCCCCAAGTTGTCCAAAATTTGTAAATGGGAGCATTCATAATGAATTTCATGAGACTTATGTTACATGAAATCCAAAGGTATAGTGGCATACTTATGATCTCACGTAACTTGAAATTTT
>DF360913.1:37613-53176 GCA_000787875.1 Solanum virginianum | reverse complement strand
CACTTGTGCCTACTATTTGTAATAGTAGAAGAAATATAATAGAAGTGTTGATTTGTGGACGTAGCCCAAAAGTTTTGGGTGAACCACATTAAATTTTTTGGTGTTTATTTTTGCTTTATTTATTACTCTTAAATTTTATTGCTCACTCCACTACATGGGCCCCAACACCGAGGCATAAGTAAATCTGCAAATGAAGTTTCATTATGAGTTGATAAGTGAAGCACGTCTGGCAGCAGTTGATCTTTGAATGGTAAACAACAACATACCCAGTGAAATTCCGTAAGTAGGGTCTGGGAAAGGTAAAATGTAGGCAGGCCTTACCACTACCCCACTGAGATAGAGAGGTTGTTTCCGAAAGACCCTCAACTCAAAAGTCTTGGCCCCAAAAGCATAAAAACTATTAGAATGAAAAGCAATATTCACATGACTTTTTTCTGGAGTTCAACTCTGACGAAACACTTTGAATTAATTACAAAGGAGATGAGAGATTATAAAACATACAAATTGAGTGGCTAATTAGTGGGGTTGTCCCAAACCTAGCCATAAAAATATTTAGTTTAAGAATAAACACCAGAAATTGAATAACTGATGATAGTATTGACAACTCATACACCATTGAGGCATTCAAAATGATATATTGTAATCCTAAAAGAAACAAAATGATATTCCAAGATACAGTATGTAAGCTTTGTAATACTGATGCTTTAGCATGTACATGTAAACCATGGTGTTATCATTTAACCAACTCACAATCAGCTAATACAGAGAAATATGGCAAAGTTGAGTTGCATGATTAGAGTTTCAAAGTCATCTTTAATCCTCAAGCTAATTAAGACTTTGGACCCAAATTTCGACCATTTTAGTACTGCCTCAGGGAAGTGAATCCTGAATTCAGATACTTAGAAATGGACGGGTCTTTTAACCAAATATAAGTCAAATCCCTTCTCATGAAGATTTCAAATTTTAATAATGGGACTGCAGCTTCATTTCTTGGTCATAATTTAGACAAGAGTACTGCACTATTTGATACATCCTTCATTTGTATCAAGGACTTGGCTGAAACTAGAGAGGAACGTGCTATTCGTACTAGCAACACGCTCTTCTTAACCATAACCAGTGTCTTTATTCAGTAGTAGACTTCACTTTACCATTAATTTGTTTTCAGATTTTATTTTTATACAATTGCATAATCAGAAGTTTTTTCTCATTGATTTAACTTTTGTCATGGATGAAATTGAACTGGCATGTCAGCATTTCCTACCACACAAGCACTCAAAAAATAAAAAAAGGTTGTAACTCGTACATGTATATCTTTTGTGCGCGCAAGATATGCCGACATTTCTCACAGTTGTTTCAGTACTCCAACTGAGACATGACATGTTTAATTAGCAACAAGTTAGTTTTATCATTTTAATATTGTCACATGAGTAGATACACATTAGCAGGAAAGGAGTAAGGGATATTTGAGTAGCTTTGTTTTAATGATACTTACAAAATATAGAGAATAACATATCTTAATGGTTACTTATAAGACTGAAATGACTTAATTCTCAATGATTTTAGTATTATGTATACTAGTAAACATGATCAGACGGGTTTAGCCTCAGTTGCCAATAATTAAATGCGTTAACGATGTATTCACTCACATTATCATGTATATAATTGACGAATCTGGGATTTTGGACTCAATTTGAGTTCACAATGTATGAAAATAGGTCCGTAATGCTTGTTTATATCTAAATCTGATCCAAATGTGCTTAAAATTCAATGCTTGATGATTAAGGATGGATCGAGGAAAATTGAATGTAAAAGCAGCCAAAATTCTCAGAAAAAGATACAATGGTCGAGATCAAGAAGCTCGCGTAACTCACTTGGCGACTCAACGATTGAGTCCCCTAATCACCTAATTTATCAGAAACTCCGGCTCAAAATAAGAGTCTAGGTCGGTAATGAATAGTTATGTCAGGACTAGTGTGAGGTCTGACTCAAATCGATAATGAAATTACTAATACAATCAAACGCACAATAGTTGGGGCAATTTTCTGATATTATAATAAGCAAGTAACAACGATTACAAGGAATCAAATGAACTAAGTGTTTTGGACATTTTTTGATATCAATAACAGTGACAACTACAACTATTAGAAATAACTGGACTAATACTCTACTGGGCTCCCATGGAAAAGTAGAACCTATAACATGAAGAAGAGAAGAATAGAATTAGAGAGAGTTGGAGAAGAAGAAGAAGAAAGGAGAGAGGGTCATTTCTTCGTTAAGCAATAAGTAACTCATGATATGATCGGAGAAAGAGGTGAGAAAGATACCAATGCAAAATCCCCTTCTCTGTCCTGTCAGTTGCGGTTATAACAGCAGATCAGCAACAACTCTGCTGATGTGGCATGATCCTGTCTCTAGCAGCTTATTAATCTAAAACTAATCTCAAATGTAGAAGCCAAGTTATTTGTTTATTTCCTACTCCTCAAATTAGATTTCGAACCCCCACTTCCATATGATTATTCATTTATAATTCAGGAAATTTCAAAATATTCCCAAGTAGAATCTTCCAAGGGAAGATTAGACCACTGGACCAAAACTTTGACAAGTACTACATTTTTTCTCTTGCCCATTTGTCTCTGCAAAATAGCTATAATAGGCGTAACTTGGAGCTAACCAGTCCTAGGTAACATTGTTTGGACAACAACCTTGGTTCCCACCTTCTTCTTCAATAGATACACATGAAATACAAGGTGAATCGTTGAACCAGGGGGTAAGTCTAGTCTATAAGCTACATTGCCCATCTTAGCCAACACCTTGAAAGGTCCATTGAACTTAGAGCTAAGCTTTAAGTTTTTATGCAAGGCAATAGATGTCTGTCTATATGGCTAGAGCTTCAAATAAACCATGTCTCCAACCATAAACTCCCTCTCAGACCTCTTCTTATCAGCAAAAAGCCTTCATCCTCTCTTGGGGCTTGCTCAAATTGTCCTGTTATTGCCTCTTCATCACAGCATCCTCAGCAGTTGGAACCATAGTCTCGAGTAAAGGACCAAGTGATACTTGAGGGGGCGAATACCCATATATAGCTTCAAAAGGAGTATATTGCAAACTAGTATGAAAGTTGGTATTATACCACTACTCTGCTGCAAAAAGCCATTGGCCCTACTGATTTGGTCTCTTAGCAGTCATGTACCTTAAGTAATTCTCCACACATCTGTTGACCCTCTCAGTTTGCCCATCACTCTGAGGATGATAAGCAGTACTCCAATGAAGTTTAGTTCCCAGCAACCTGAATAAAGACTGCCAAAAATTGCATCTTTATCCATCACAATAGACTTAGGAAGACCATGTAGGTTATGGATCTTGTCCCAAAATACCTCTGCTACATCAGCTGCAGAAAAAATGTGATAGTGCTATGAAATGAGCATATTTAGTTAACCTATCCACCAACACAAGGATAACATCCTTCTACTTGGACTTAGTTAACCGCTCTATGAAATCCATACTAATGTGACTCCATGCCTGATTTGGAATAGGAAGAGACTGGAGGAGGCCTGGATTTTCATCTTTGTTCCTTTGACAAACATCACAACTAGCCACAAATTGGACCACCATCATTTTTATTCCAGGCTAGTAAAATAATAAAGATAGCCTCTTTAGGGTGCTTAACTGACCCTCCAGTGTGGAACAATGAAACTTTTCCACTAGTTGTTCTCTCAAATTACCGGTGGCTCTGATGTAGATTTTACCCTTTCTTCTCAGAACTCCCGAAGAAAAATGCCATATACTTGGGCCAGAGCTATCAATTAAGGTCTGAGCTATGATGTCTAGTGCAAATTAATCATTACCATAGCTTGCAACCACTTGTCGCATCCATATTGGAATAAAGACACTGATAGTTCACAAGTGGCCAGTGTTTTGAACCTCCTCATCTGGACTTCATCCCGTTGTCTAGACAATGCATTTGCAACCTTATTTTCAACTCCCTTTTTGTATTGCACTTTATAATCCAACCCTAGCAGTTTAGTAAGCCCTTTCTATTGTATAGATGACGTTACCCTTTGTTCCATCAAATATTTTAAGTTATGATGGTCTGTCTTAACCACAAAGTTCTTGAATTGGAGACTTGTCAACAACATTTGATAAAGCCATATACTCCTTCGCATAGATAGATTTACCTCTATGCCTGGTAGCTAACACCTTACTAAAATAGGCAATTGGTCATCCCTGGTCAAGTAGTTTATAATATGGATAATAGGGATGTGCATATCAGCAAGTTCGGGTTAATGTAGCAAGATGGTTCTGTATTTCCTATTCATCAGCAGCACAACAAGGACAATCAGAATATTGAGTCTGGGAATTTGCATAAGGGTGATTCTATGAAGTTATTAACTCTGAAGATGAGATAGCTTAAGATGCCAAATATTTTGATAGTGATGAGGATGAAGATCTTCAAAAGAGTTACTGCTGACATCAATGAAGTTGTTGGGAAGCATGGTTTATCACCTAGGGGTAGAAAGGTTCAGAGGCATAGTAACAAGCAACCATATCTGCTAATTCTAGCAGACCAACTACAAGGTCTCAAAACAAATGTTTATGATGATCAGATCCATTTGCTGGAACATCAGAGGCATCAATACCAAAGGATGACTCCAAAATCTTAAGAAAATGTATAATTTAGCAATCCTAGAACCTGTTACTGATAACTCCTTTTTAAATAACATCAGAATACAGTTGGGGATGGATCTTGCAGTCAGTAATCCAAATGCTAAAATATGCTTGTGATATCTTGGAAACATATTAACAACACATTACATCTGAAATTCAGCATTAGAGTTGGTGGAGAAATTCTGTATGTCATTTATATATGCTAAGTGCAGGGTCCATCTAGGAGATTTCCTTGGGACAAACTTATACATTTTTCTATTATGAATATTCCTTGGTGTACCAGTGGGGATACTAGTCCTGAAGAGAAAAGAGGGGGACTCGTGTACAATATGAACAAGAGCTTTGAATTCATTAGTGTTATTGGGTTTAGTGGTCAACCTTTTACTTGGTGTAACCAAAGGGCTGCTGATGCTAGAGTCTGGAAGAGATTAGATAGGGAAATGGTTAATGATAAGTGGCTGTAATCCATGCCACAGACCACTATTGATCATCTACCTTATGTGAGTTCTAATCATACTCCTTTGATGATGGAAATGACTTCTAGGCAGGCTTGTACTATCAAATATTTCAAATTCTTGCATTGTTGGGCAGAGAATGATAGATTTATGGTCACTATGAGAAGCTGCTGGAGTAGAGATGTTACTAAAAATCCCATGTGGAAGTTTCAACTGAAAATGAAGCGAGAATCTGCTACACTTAGTTCCTGGTCCAAAAGAGAATATGGAGACATCTTTAGTACAGTCAGACAATTTGAAGAAAGAGCCAAGGCTACTGAGGATGATATTTTTAATAATAATTCTACTGAGAATAGGGCAAAAATTCAGTGCATTAATTCTGAATATGTTCGATATATGAAGTTGGAGGAGTCTATTTTAAAAAAGCAAAAAAACACGACTTCATTGGTTTAGAAAAGGGGATGCAAACTCTAAGTATTTTCATGTCTTGATGAGAGGTAGGAGGAGAAGATTGTTTATTCACAGAATTTGTACTGATGATGACAATTGGATACAAGGAGATGCCAACATTGCTGCTACAGCTTGTAACCATTTTCAAAAATCTTTATTGGCCATGAAGATAAGATAGATGAGGGATTGTTGCAATGCATTCCCAGATTGGTAGATGAGGAGTATAATCAGATTCTTCAAGCCTTGCCTACTATAGAGGAATTGAAACATGTCATATTTGCTATAAACCCAAACTCTGCACTGTCCTAGATGGGATGAGTGGTAAATTTTTTCAAGTATGTTGGGACATCATCAAGATAAATCTATTAGCTGTTGTTCAATCATTCTTTTGTGGTTGTACTATGCCTAGGTCTATGACCCATGCTTGTTTAGTGCTGCTTCTTAAAATGGAAAATCCTACCAAACTAACAGAGTTTAGACCCATACGTCTCAGTAACTTCTCAAATAAAATTATTTCTAAGCTGTTATATCTAAGATTAGCTCCCTTTCTGTCCAAGCTAGTCTCATCCAACCAATCTGGGTCTGTAAGGGGTAGAAGCATATCAAAGAATATGATGTTAGCTCAAGAGCTCATTCATGGTATCAAAAAATCAAAGGAGGGTGATAATGTTGTTATCAAGCTAGATATGGCTAAAGCATATGATAGAATTTCTTGGGATTTTATTTGTTTGGTTATGAGAAGATTTGGATTTGCTGAGATTTTCATTGATATCATTTGAAGGATCATGAGCAATAATTGGTATTCCATCATCGTTAATGGTACCAGGCATGGTTTTTTCCACTCTACTAAGGGCCTTAAGCAAGGGGATCCTTTATCTCCTGCTTTATTTATACTTGGAGCTGAAGTTTTATCCAGAAATCTTAATGCTCTTCACTCTAATCAGTTATATAAGGGTTTTCTGATGGAAAGTAAGAGGCCTCAAATAAATTACCTCAGTTTTGCAAATGATATTATTATCTTTGCTTCTACTGATAGGCATTCTCTTGAGCTTATTATTGAGACACTACCTTCTTATAAAGTTGTTTCTGATCAATTGGTCAACAAAGAGAAAAGCAACTTCGTGGTTACTGATAATACTTCCTGTGACATTGTTGATTTGATCAAGGCTGTTACTGGTTTCTCTAAGAAGAGTAGTCCTATAAATTATTTAGATTGTCCACTTTATATTAGGGGCCAAAGAATAAGTTACTACCCTGATTTGGTGGCTAATATTGTTAGGAAAATCAGTGGTTGGCAAGCTAAAATTCTGAGTTTTGGTGGCAGGATCACATTGATCAAGCATGTATTGCTCTCTATTCCTATTCATACCTTAGCAGTTGTTTCTCCCCCAAAAAACTCTCAAGTACATTAAAGGAATGATCTTTGATTTCTTTCGGGGATGGGATCAAAATAGAAAAAAATACCATTGGGCCTCTTGGGAAACATTGGGTTATCCACTGGATGAAGGTGATGGTATTGGGGTGAGGAATCTGAATAATGTTTGTATTGCATTCCAATACAAACAATAAAGGAAATTTAGGTCATATTATTCTCTTTGGAGTCAGTTCTTGAAGGCCAAATATTGCCAAAGAGCCAATCCTATAGCCAAGAAATGGGACACTGGTCAATCTTGAAGAACATATTACTTGGAGGCTGCAATCTGGTACATGCTCATTCTGATAGGATGATTGGTTAGGCATAGGTCCCCTAGCTAATTATACTATAGGCAATTCCAGACTCAACAATATTACTGCGAATCTGTTTTTAATAGATGGGGAATGAAGCTATGCTTAGGCAACATGTTCCTCCTCTTCTGGTCCCTCAGATTTTGCAACTTAAGTTCCAATACTAAGAAGTTGTTCCTGATATAGCAATCTGAAAGTTAACTAATAGTGGGGACTTTACTATTTCTTCAGCCTTGGAGTTTATTAGAAAGAAAAATTATAAGAATTTGTTGCATTCTTGTATCTGGAATAGACATATACCTTTCAAAGTTTTATTTTTAGTATGGAGAGATTTGAGGAAGAAACTTTCCACTAATGATAGGATCATCTCATTTGGTGCTGAACCACTGGAGTGTTCTTGTCGTATCAGGGTTGGTTTGGACAATATAGAGCATATTTTTGTCACAGGAATTTTGCCAATCATAGATGGCAATATTTCTCTAATTTCATTGGCATATCACATAGATTCTTTTACATAGCTTTCTACTGTACTGGAGACATACGAAAACTAAAAATGAGCTACAGAAGCTGATTGTTCATTCTCTTCCCATTTTTATATGTTGAAATCTTTGGAAAAACAGGTGTTCAGCAAAGTATGGTGGTAAGAAATCTAGTACCTCGAGGGTAAAGTTTCTGATTTTTAGAGACATATCTATCTCCTAATCGCCACTTATCCATACTTGTCACGGCCTGGTAGCTAGGGTGAATTGATGACTATGGCTGAGGGTTCTTCACAGGAAATGAGAATTACTACTATTACTTGGAAACCTCCTTCTAATTGATTATTAAACCTCAATACTCATGGGAGTGCTTTAAGCAACCCAGGAAGAATTGGTGGTGGAGAAGTTCTTAGGGATCAACATGAAGTCTTGATGTATGTTTTCTTTATTCCCTTAGGTTTTGGCACCAATAATCAAGCTGAGATTCAAGTTGCAGCTTATGGCATTCAGTGGTGTATTAATCATGGGTATAAACACATATTCCTAGAAATTGATTCACAGCTTCTAGTGAATTGGATTGGCTCTAATAACCAGGTATCTTGGAACTTATATTATTTCATCTCAAATCTTAAGGATCAGATTTCACAGTTGAGGAGATTTCCGTGTTGCCACGCCTATAGAGAAGTTAACAGTGTTGTTGATCTTCTCTCCAAATGGAGTCACAGATTGGATGTTGCTCAGAATTTTTATACATATCAACAGTTTTCTACACGGGTTAAGGGTGAATATTTCATGGACAAAATGGGCTTGAGCAATTTTCGAGGAAGGAAATTGAAAAGAGTTCATCAACCTCCTTGATCATCTGGATCTGTTCTATCTTTATGGTTGATTTCCTTATTTTGATGTATTCTAATCAGTGTACCTAGTCTTCTATGAGTCTAGCTAGTTATTTGTTTAGCTCCTTTTTTAATTTCAAATGTAAAGGGAGAGTCTTCATCATCTAATGCTTTCCTAGAAAAAGTTGTATTGGGAGGAGTCCTCTCATAAGTATCTTTCCTGGTTTGCTTCTTCTAGTTATGGGGATAGATTGGTCATCCTTAGTAGGATGACTAATCCATGAACCATCTTTAGGATGCAGTAAGGTCTATGTCCTCCTCCTTGTATATTTTATTTTTTAGTTATATAATAAAGCTTGTAGGGACCCTTTGACATAGGTTTGTTCTCTATAAAAAAAATTAGTCGTCCCTCTTGTATTAACATGGCTCTAAGGCCACTGTGGCTCGCATCTATTTCTACTACAAATTCCTTAGAATAGTCAGGAAGAGCTAGGACGGGAGTTTCAGACATTGCTTTCTTTAGAGCTATAAATGTAATTTCAGCTCTTCATTCCACTTAAAAGCATTCTTTTTAAGGAGGTTAGTAAGGGGCCTACAGATGGTCCCATAGTTAGCAACATACTTCCTATAATAGTCTTCAACCCCAAGAAACCTCCAAGACTTTTGATTGAACTAGGAGTGGGCCAATCTAACATGGCTTGTCTCTTTGAAGGGTCCGTAGAAATCCCATCTTTATTGATCACATGTCTCAAATACTCTACCACAGGCTAACCAAACGAACACTTAAATCTTATAGCCAATAAAGAGTGCTTCCTCAATGTATCCAACACCACTAGTAAATGTGAAACATGCTCCTCTAAGGGCTTGCTATATATCAACATGTCATCAAAGAAAACTAGAACAAATTTTTTAAGATATGTCATAAATACCTGATTCATGAGGGCCTGGAAGGTAGCTGGGGCATTTGTCAAACCAAACGACATTACCTTAAACTCATAATGTCCCAAATGAGTTCTAAATGTTGATTTGTACACGTCCTCAGTCTTCATTCTAATCTGGTGATAACCAACCCTCAAGTCCACCTTTGAGAATATAAAAGAACTATAGAGTTCATCCAGGAGGTCATCAATAATTGGTATGGGGTATTTGTCCTTTATAGTTATCTCATTCAATCCTCTATAATCAACACAGAACCTCCACGATCTATCCTTCTTTTTAACCAACAAAGTTTGTCATGAAAAAAGGCACTGACTTGGTTGTATTGTACCATGAAGCAACATATCTGAGACTTTTTTCTGTAGTTCCTACTTCTGGTAATAGTTGTACCTCTAAAGTCTTACTCTTATAGGCATGGACCAAAGTTTGAAGGGTATAGCATGGTCTAAGGTCCTCATTGGTGGCGGTGACTTTGGTTCTGCAAAAACATCTTTGAATTTATCTAATACCTCCAATATAGTATCCTCTTCTACCTCTCATACTGGATCCATCATAGTATTGATCATGAACAAGTGAGTAAACAGTGCCTGCCCTTTCTTTATTAGTTTTCCCAAGGTGCCAATGGAGATCATGTTGAGTTTGCCTTCTTCAGTAATGCATTGAAGAACAAGTTTATCACCCTTCTTACGAGTAGTCACACAGTTTGTTTTCATGATCAAACTTAGTTGGATTGTGTTTCTTTATCCAACCATTACCAAGTACTATGTCACAACCTCTCAAAGGAATAATTAACAAATCCTCAAAGAAGGGTCAGTTCTGCATCTTCCAAGAAAACCCTTGGCAATATGAAGTGCACATGACATAGTTGCCATGCAACTGTCACTCTTACTGGGGGATAATAGTTGACTGTATAACTAGTCGCTTTGAGAGACTTTTCATCAATGAAGCTACGTGTGCTTCCAGAGTCAACTAGTATAGCCAGATGTCTGTTCTTCACTATTCCCTTGACCAAAATAGTGTTTACCCCCTTATGGTTGCTTCAGTGTGCAGTCAGACACACAACTTCTTTTATCTCTTGTTCTATCTCACCTTCAATGATTATCTCAGAAGTGACATCCAAACCCTCTATAGTAGCCTCTTCTACTACCTGATTAGGTTCAAGTTCTCTTATTAGATAGTTCAATTGTTTCCTTTTGCATCGATGTTTGGGTTCATACTTATCACCATATCTAAAACATAAGCGATTGTTCTTCCTATATTCATAAACGTCAGGGCTTAACTTGTAAGTAGTAGGCCTGGTAACTTGCATATTAGTGCTCTTAACAACAGCTGCATCTACAATAGGTTTGAAGAGGCAGCCTCAATAGCCTTCTTTTGTATTCAAGCTTGCTCAATAGCAAACCTAAGAGAGGTAGGCTTATAAAACTTCTCAGCAAACCTTATCTCTTCCGTTAACCCTCCAATAAAACTGGAAACAAAATGAGACTCAACAAGAGTTGGATTTCTCACCAATATTTGAGCCTTAAGATCTTCAAATTTCCCAGAAACATATTAACATATTCAATATGCCCGAGCCTATTAAACTCCTCCACTATATCATCAAAGTGTTCCATACCAAATCTTTCACATAGCTCCTCTTTGAACTCGAACCAAGTCACTACACCCCTACTCAAAACTAAGGAATGGTACCATGTGTCAGCTAAGCCATTCAAGTAAAGAGTAGTGGCCTTAACTTTTTGGTTCTCAGTCATTCCACATAGGTTAAAATATCTGTCACATTTTCGAAACCATACCTTAGGTTTCTAACCTTCAAAGCTAGGTAGCTCCCATTTAGAAGAGGAATAGGAACCATCTGGAGCTGGTTTTGTTGATTTATCTTTACTAGAAAAGGAAAGATGTCATCTTCTTATTCACTTGGAGCTCGATAAGGTAGCCTCTCGAGATTAGTCAACCTATTAAGTATCAATTCAAGTGTACCCTGAATTTCAGTCTTTGTATTATGAACTACTTATTGATTCTGTAAGAGCTCATCCAGTACTTCATCGTGCTTTGCCAGCCTTTCCTCTATTGCTCTAGATCTAGTTCCCTCCACCATAGCTACAACTCATAGGTCTCACAGATCAATGCTCTGATACCAAATATTAGGACTAGTGTGAGGTCTGACTCAAATCGATAATGAAATTACTAATACAATCGAACGTACAATAGTTGGGGCAATTTTTTGATATTATGATAAAGCAAGTAACAATGATTACAAGGAATCAAATGAACTAAGTAACTCGACACTTTTGGGACATTTTCTAATACCAATAACAGTGACAACTATAACCATTAGAAATAACTGGACTGATACTCTACTGGGCTCCTATGAAAAAGTAGAACCTGTGACATGAAGAAGAAGAGATAGGGTCGGAGAAAGAGGTGAGAAAGATACCAATGCAAAATCCCCTTCTTTGTCCTGTCAATTGTGACTATAACAGCAGATCAACAATAACTCTGCTCACTCGGCATGATCCTATCCCTAACAGCTAATTAATCTAAAATTAATCTCGGCCATAGAAGCCAAGTTATTTATTTATTTCCTACTCCTCAAATTAGATTTCGAACCCCCACTTCAATATGATTATTCATTTATCCAGCTCATGACAAGTTAAGTCAGCAACTCGCCGATTGAAGTAGGTAGGCTATATCGAGCTCGCCAAAAGCTACAAACACTTGGCAACAAATTTTGAGAACTAATATAGATCAAATTCAGTGAGGAGCAACATCATTCGGCGGATTACAGAATAACGTTGACGGGCCAAATAGACATCTCAAAAATCACAGTGAAGGATGAAGGAAACCCAACTTCAAAAAGTTGATTGGATGATGAGATGCCCACTTGGCACATCACCAAGTTAGGTCTACGAGGCTGGCTGACTTAGGGTATTTTCAAAAAAAAAATTCAAGGATTATAAATAAATTTTTGGGCAAAAAAACAAACATATTTTTACTTTCTTTTACTTTTTGCTTTCATTAGCTTCAGAGAATTGAGAATAGAACATTCCATATTTCCATTTTTGGATTTCATCAATTTGGTACTTGGCAGTGAAGATTCGAAACAATAACATATACATAGTAAAATCTCATAAGTGGGGTCCAGAGAAGGTAGAGTATATGCAGACCTTACGGCTACCTCATAAAGATAGAGAAGCTATTTTCAGAAGACTCTCAGATCAAATATATCAGTCCCAAAAATAGAAAATAATAGATATAAAATAGTGGCTAAAATGAAAAGCAATAACAATTCTATAAATAAAAATAAAAAGTAGTAGTAAAATAACTGATGGATAATAGCAATATAATATATAAAGATGTGACTAAACCTACTAACCTACTACAAAATAAGACAAGATAATGTCCTACCCCTACTGGTCTATTAATATTTTACCCTAATACATGACGTCCATTCAGTCATGTCCTTGGTGATGTGAAGTTGTGTCATATCTTGTTTAATCACCTCTCTCAAATACTTTTTCAGTCTACTTCTACCCATCCGTGTAACTCCTAAATCCAACTTCTCGCACCTCCTAACAGGAGCATCAACACTCCTCCTTTGCACATGCACAAACCATCTCAATCTCACTTCTCTCATCTTGTTTGCCGCAAATATCACCCCTGTCTTCTCTGGAATAATCTCATCCCTAATCTTCTCCTACCTTCTCAATTCATTCTAAAATATTTGAAAGAATTTTAAAATTAATCTTCTCATTTTCACTTCAAATTATTAGCTATCATGGACGAGAATCTTGGTAATTTCCATTTTGCTTTCATTATGTTAGGCTAAAACATCTTAATTTAGGGGTGTGTTATGTAATTGACATTGAATTTTGTATGGTTCTTGTTTAATTGCTTGGTTTATGATTGTTTTGATATGGATTCATCCATTTCTTCATCACTTCATTCATAATTTAAGGTTGCAAACTCATATTTAGTATAGATCTTTGATTGTCGCTTGAAAAGGAACTTAAAGTGGAAGAGGTATATGATAGTCATCGATTATTTCATTGATTTAGGTGAAGTTTGATAGGATTCAACTGACAAAAGTTATAGATGGTTTTGTTTTATTAAGTGAATGAGATTTGAGAAAATGTATGTGATTGGTGGTAGATAATCGATAGATGATTATCATTGATAGCAAATAATCCAGAGAGAAATTATTGTGTACATTCCCAAGTCATTTTTCTAATCTAAAGTTACAAATTTGATTACCTATGACAAATTTCTTTCTAATCAACTCACAAATTAGTCTTTTGTAGTTGCTTGCTCTTACATTCATTGGTGTTTGAGTGATGCAGCCATGTTGGGCAAACTATGTTTCATGTCACAAGTACGAAGTTGCATTTGCTTCACATGAAAGGGCTATTGAAGATTAGCTGCTTTTGCTTGAATTCATGCTACCCATTTTATTGCCCTTTCTCTATTGTATTACATGTGAGGCCTAAACCAAAATTTCAAAAAAGACACCTTATATTTATTTAATATTTTCATAAATTCTTAAAATACATGATACATAATTATAATATTGTATTTTTAACAATAAGTTATTATTGATTGTAGTTTCAATTGAGTTAACTGTTTTACATAAGCTATTAAAAGTATTAGAAATGTCTAAAAATAGAACAAAGGCTTCACCTAATTGAGTATACCAATTAGAGATTATTTTACTTATACAATATTTTATATTATTTTTAATTAAAAAATAATCTAAATCATCAATATTGTAGTGATTGTTACCTTTAGAAAACATTAAAAGTTAAGATAATTTCTTTTTAAATTGAATAATATTCTCATTAATTTGAGTTGAAATGTCAACGAAGATATCCGAAATGATTGAACACAATCTAACAAAGTCGACATTAAAATATGATTAATTTAAATTAAGAAGTGAAAAGTAATTAAAAATTAAATTGCCTCTATCTAGTTTACTCACGAGTTTGCTTCCCTCTGCAAGGGTTACAGACTCACTTTGCTCAATCCTATGCCCAGTTTATAATTTTCATTGTCGTCCTCAATTATAGATGCGTAATACTAAGTAGAAAAATAATATTGAGCAAACAAACCATTATGATTGTCTAATTAATTGAAATCAACATTCAAATAATAATATTCATAAAATCACAACTATAAAATTAAAAATAGGGAAATTACATATATACATAAAAAAAAATAGCATACAATATAATTTGTCAAAAATTATAGAAAGTATACACTACTATACAATGTATATTACTTATACTAATATATATTATGATACACAAATATACAATTACTACACATGCCTATACAACGAGGGCAAATTTAGTGTCTCTCGGTGTAATTTGCCCATTAAAAATGTAGCTCCACATAAACATGGAGGAAAAACAATAAATATCATTCAAAGAAAAACACAAACACAAAACAAATATTATGGAGAAGAAAAGATAAAACTCAATGACCTCTAGCTCTCTCCCTATTAAAATTTATAGAAAAGTGATGCAAAAATACATTTATATAATACACAAAGGGCTAAGATGTTAAAAATCAAATTCAAATTGGACCCAAAAATATTTGGTGCTGGCGCCATCAGGTGGTGGAGGCGCTGCTTCATTTTTTCTACAAATTATTAAAATATAATAATAAGCGGAAAATAATTAAAAAATAAAAATATGAGATACATAATGACTATCTATCCATGTTAGATCTTACATCATATATCATAGAGTGAACATACGAAATATAAGCAAAGAAGAGAAGTGAGAACAATACAACACGCACATCTTCGTACCACTTTAATAATAAAAAATAAAAATAAAAACATGTTATGGAAATGTGGACTTCACAATTTCCCACATGGAAAAGAAGAGTTGAAGAAAGAAGAAAAGTAAAGGAGTGTCAAAGCCTTGTAAAGTATTTCAATATCCCACATTGTTAAAAGATGAAGAATAGAGTGCTCACATACACTATAAATAGAGAGGCCCTCCTTGCTAGTTAATGAT